>JANHGN010009726.1:3473-31343 GCA_024605025.1 Megaceryle maxima
TTTTTCTCTTTTTTTTTTTTTTTTTTTCTTTTTTTTTTTAAAGACAGAAACCCAGAAATGAATCAGTGTGATGTGGTAGGAAGCAGCTTGTATGAATGGCACAAAGGAAGATTGACAGATGACAGTAATATGTTTTCGATACTAAGTTAAAGCAATGAAATACTTGAGCAGCAACTCTGAGCTCCCTGAGGCTGCCGTTAAAAGGTATAAATGAAGTAAACCTCAAAAACTGCATGGCCAATTTATTTGACAGCATGAGCTTAAATTACCCTAACAGCTGGTTTAAAAACTGCTCTTTTAAGATAGAGACAGAAGTGTTAAGGCAGTTGTCTGTCTTTTTAGAAACATGATGATAAAAACAACAGGGTTACAAGAGTAACCTTCTCCTGCAAGGAGATGAGCAGTTAAGGTTTGAAACACTATGTCAGGTCAGCCCAAATGCACCACCAGCCATAACCAGCCTCCCCAGGGGCTGTGCTTCTGCTCAAGCTTTTTAAGTGGGCCTGACTCCAGCCTTGGCCCTGCCTCCTGGATGGGTCTCGGGTCTGTGTTGTGACCTTGTCACGTGCTCCATCCCCTCTTGCTACTGACTAGACCCTCTGCATAGCCCCTGGACCCAGTTTACCTTTTGTTTTACTGGAAACTTTTAGCATCCAGCTTGGCCTGTCCTGTTTGCGTGCTGCAAGATTGTGTCCTGTCGGTGACAGGGATGTCTGCATTGTGGTCATCTCTGCTGCTGGCTCATGTCCTCTCATGAAGAGGCCTTGCTCCTGCTGCTCCTTGTCATGATGCTCTTTACTGGCCGTCAGCAGGCTTTTCCTTGCTGCTGAATTGCAGCTAATGCTCATGCTGGGAGCTACCAGACAGCTGGCAGATAGCAGTATGTACCAACTCTGCAGGAGTTTGTCATTTGAAGTCCCCTGCTCCTCATCAGACCGCTACAGAAGTGGATAGAAATCAACCTCATCCTGAGCAGGGTTGTGCCATTGATGCATCTCGAGGAATAACAAAATTTCTCAAGGTGTCTTAGTGCTCATGTACTCAGACTAAGCTGACTGTCAGTATGCTTTGTGACCTTTTTATCCAATTCATCTTCTTCCCATGTAATGGAGGCATTGGTTGCTTCTTGGGATGAGCTCAGACTTTTGTTTAACAAACTTTCTGTTGTGATCAGAGCAGAGGCCACACTCAGTTTCTTCAGTGTTCTTCCTATAGTGTGTTACGAGGCTTTGGGGCTCCTGCTGGTTTGGACTTTGCTGATGTTTGTTGAGAAGCATTTTATAGCCTATGGTGATATTTGGAGCCCTTCAGAGCTCAACAGCTATATTACAGATATATTAGACTTGAGCACATAAAACAATTAAGCAAGTTTCTTAGTGCCTCCAAAAAGGGGGGAGATGATAAATGAGGAAATTTCTTTTTCCATTTTATACTGCTGTGAAAGTTGGGGGATGCTTGATCTCTGATGGGTAGGGTTGGGACAGTTGTGATCTCCTCTGCTAGAATGCAAAAAGACAGTTCCTGGTAGTGTGAGTACTACGGAGCAGGCTGTGCTGTACTAAAACCTGGTGCTGTGTGAATATTCCCTTCTCTCCTTCCTCCAAATATCTCTGCCCCAGAAGCCAAGAATATCTCTGCCCTGGCAGAGCCCACCAGACTCTTGGTAAGTGCCAGCTTGCCTGCCAAGGTTGTGCTCCTGTATTGTAAACAGGCTAACCCTACCTGTCCTGGCACTTGCAGTTCCAGCAGCCCAGCAATGGCTGGGCTTCACCTGGTTGGGAATGACCAAACACTACCTAAAAGCGAACTGGGGTTTTTAAAGGAATATATAGTAAAATCTTGCTTAAAAAAAATATAATTCAGTGAATTCTGAACCGAGGTGTGTGATGACCCTTTCTAAACATTAACTAGAAGTAGGAGGGGAACAGTGTGCCTGTCCTGTAACATTAGAATCAAAATACAGAAAAAGATGGAAGGGAATTGGGCCATAATTAATTTACCAGGATGCTACAGCTCTCATTTCACTGTGCTACAGTAATAACTGAATGAAAATCCAGATCATGTCTGAGCACATGAAGAAATAAACAGTTCCTGTGTATTTCAGAGAAGAATGAACTTCACATTGCTGCAGTTCCCAGTGGTTCCTCAGTTTACTTGGAGATGGTCCTTATCAGGACAGTACATTTTTTAAAGATGAACTAAATTTGGGGTTGTTTTGAAATTATATACTTTTGTCATCAACACCTTAAGAAAGGCACTTGTATTACAGCTTTATAATGACAAAACCAGGCTAAAATAGATGTATGAAATTTAGAAGGTTCTGAGGTACTGCCTGTATCTTTTGGGGGTAAATTCTTTGGTTCCTCTGAAAAGCATTGTTAATCTGATGCTGGTGCCTCAAGTAGTGCTCCATCTGAGAGATCACTTAAAAGCTGTCTTTCTCTAGGGGTGATGAGGAGTCTCTTATGCTCTTCTAGCACTGTTTACTATTATGAAAAGTAATGGAAAAATCAGATTTGAAACGGGTATTATGCAGATTCTGTGCTACTAAAAATCCAGCAAATTTATAAATAATTTTAGTCCTTTCTGCTACAGACCTCCTGTCCACTGCCCTGTGGGCTCTCCGTATAGAGGCAGTGGGATTTGTGTGGAAATCCAAGCAGAGCTTTGGTCCTTTGTGCTGGCCTGAGTGGGCAGGTACAGAAAATGCTTACACAGGCTGCTGATCACTTTTCAGATCTGATTTTAAAAATGATGTCTAGAGTATTTAATAGAAGGAAATTTATAAACAATATCATATTAAAATTATCTGTCATAGCTTTTTATAATTGGTAGTGGTGAGATTTTTTTTTTTTAATTATAAATGAAAATGTTTCCTAGTACAGTTAAATGCTCCATATTGCATTTCTGTGTACCTGGGGCATATTCCCATTATTCAGATTGCTTGCACTTACAGGTGTGCATTCATCCCTGTGATGGGTGATCATCTTCTGTGCAGCTAAAGTGTTTTGGGAACCAGTCTGTTTCATCAAACTCAACCAGATAGGAAAAGAAGAATCTGCACATCACATATCACTGCACCTCTCACATGTGAAGGGAGTAAATAATTTAACTTTTTAAGAGGAAATTCTTAGGCTTTCTTCCATTAATTCCTCTTAAATGGATCATCTAACTTGCTTCTTCACTGAATGCTTCAGAAACTAGGAAAAACTAGAAAATACTACTTTTTTTTATTATTATTATTTTTAATTTTTTTGGTTGGGGCAAGATTTAGCATCCTGTGACCCTCTTACCTCTTCCTCCCAAACAACATGTGTATCTGCAGCTTTTTGAGAAAGGAAAAGAAAAAAAAAATTAAGGAAGGGGTATTTTCAGTGTAACTTGATTAGCAAGGCAGTTACTGTGTGTCTGGAATACCAGCAAAGGATCTGTGTGCCAGTTCATAGTCAATAACCTTTTGCAGGAATGCTCTCATTTATTCAGGGACTGCTTATATAGCTCTGGGATAGACTTTTTTTTTTTTTAAACCAGCAGATCTTGCAATCTATTTCACAACCACCCTTGTCTCCTATACGCGTTGCTTTCCAACTATAATTAATGGATTGAGTTTTATAGGCAATGCATGAGCATGTTCTCTATATATGTCCTAATTCTGGCAACGGTTGCATTGCCCAGGCCTCACTACAAGTTATATTTCTGTGTGAAATCCTAGCATGCATGTATGGATTGAGCAGGCTGTTGAGATGGCCACTGGAAATTTATCTCTGAAGATTCATTGCAAGCCAGAGTATATTGAAACTTGGCACACTGTTTTTGGAGTAGGTGCACTTCATCCAGTTAAATCTGGGTCTGTCTCTTGCTCTTTTTTTATAGCCAAGCTTCCTTAAGGTAGTGGGAAGTACCTCACTGCGAATCTGTCTTGCCAAGTGCTTGGCAACTAGACCTTCCCCCCGACAAGGGAATTTTTCTCTTAGGTAGATAACGTCCATTTGGAATAACCTGACACTTCAGGCTAGAAAAGGGCAAAGAGCTTTGAAGAACAGTTTGGAGATTAAACTCAAGTATTTGTAACACATTCATTTCTAGACAGTGTGGATACTGTGTCATTAATGATTAACATGTCATCAGTTGAAAAGACTGTCTTGTAACAATCTTAACTATATTTTTCACCTCTTGCACTTTCATCCTTGCCCGCTATTGGTCTAATGTGGCATTTTAGCATATTTGGGTCAATAATAAGGTTATGAAAACATTTTGTACCTGCGTGGCACACAAATATATGTGTATTTAATTTTCAAGAAATGCATGTGCTTTATTTGAATCAACTAGATTGCTAGAGTTTGAGAAGTACTTTTATGGCTTTGTGTATGTTATGGGAATCTGGCATCTGAGTCAGCGCTTGCAGTGTGTGCATACCAAGGAGCACGTACCAGTAGAGCAGAAGTACCAGCAGAATTAGGGGCCTGCAGTCGCTGCTGGTCAGTCCTGTAAATCTGCAATACTGCAGAGTCAGCACCAGCCCTGCTCAAGCAGAAACCTAAACATCTGTTTAACTTTAGGTATGTGCTTAAGCTTCTTTGACATGAGCTGCTAAGTAAGGGGGATGGGTTTGCTTTTAATCATTACTCTGAGGGTTTTACTTCATAAGGTTATGCTTAGGAAGCACTTTTCAAGCAGGATGGAGTTTGTTCCTCCAGCCTTCCTTTGCCTAGCAGGGTAAGATGCAAGCGTGCAGTCCCAAAATTTCTCCCCTCCTTTTCTTTCTCTCCAGGTGCTGAGTTCTCCAAACTGGAGAACAAAGGGATGAGGACTGCAGGGCTGTTGGGTGCACACCTGTCCCAGTATACCAATAGCTTAGAAAATGCTTAGTGTTCTGATTTCACTTTCAGATGGTGTGCTGTGTTCAGTAATGCTTCGGTGCGTAGGCTGACCAGTATTCCTGTAACTACGAGGGACTCTGGCTGTGAAAACTTGCAGTGGCTGTGTTCCTTTACTCCTCCAAGATATGAAAATAAATAGCTCTTCCTTTTGGATTGAATTCCATTCCCATTTAATTTTATAGCTGCTACTCGTGTGTGTTTCCCTCTCATCTATTTCCTTCTGCTTTTTGCCTGTCCAGACTCTTTCTGTACTTGTACTGATTACCAGCTGGAATAGTCTGTGTACATTCATTCTATATGTTAGTCTATTATAAAGTTCTGAATTCAAATCTCTGTTGTCCTAGCTCTTATGATAGCAGGGTCAAATAAAAACCTTTTCATAAGAACTGTGGCTGAAAATGCTTGGAGGAAGTTTCATTCTTGCCCTGAAATTGATGTGATATCTAAAAAGCTACTGGCCAAATAGCACTAGTCTTTCAGTTGAGCTCTGTTCTCCCAGACAGTGGAAACTGTTGCTTTGTTCCACCCTAAAGAAGGAAGTTGGAGGCATCTTCCAATTCTTTGGTCACCAGCAAGTTTGGAAGAGTTGTTAAGGATCTCTCCTGTGCTTGTGTCTGGTATATTTAATCATGTTATAAATTTGTTAAGCTCTTTTTTGGGGGGAAGGAAAATGTGGAAGTCAAAGGAAGGAAACACCTTTTGCTTACTTCTACTAAAAAGACTTAGTCCTGAACCAAGGGAACAACAAATGTTATGTTCCTGTTAACAGACCAACAGGAAGATCTCCCTCTGAGTGTGTGTGGATGTTAATGACTCATTACAGTTTGTTTGATGGGAATTAGAATTTATTGTGGTATCTGGTAGCATCCATCTTTCAGTTCTTCATCTGTTTTGATAAGGAAAAAATCTTGTGCTTCTGTATCCAGCTCTGTTCCTCCTGATAAATAAGCTGCATATCTTTCAGCCATTTATTATGCGCTGTTTGTCAGTTTTATAAACTGGGTGGGATTAGCGGGAAGAGAAGGGGTGGGTTGCTGCTCATATTGTATGCGGGGCCTGATGGTACCAGGGGGTCGGCAGGCTGCTCCTGCTGAGCAGGGGACCAGGGAGGGTGGCTGAGGGGGACACCCCACCAGAGTACTTCCCAGCTGCTGCCTCCACACCTGCAACTCCTGCCCCGAGCCCCTGCACAGCCCTGGGTATGAAGAAGTGGTGCCTGTGCACAATGCTGCAAGGCTCTCTCAGTCTGGGGAGCTGATTATCTGGATCGGTGTTAGCTGTTGAAGAATTATTTCTTCTGCTGGGCCATAAGTGGTGCCCTGGAAGAGCTGCTCTCCTGGAGGCCATCACCTTGAGAGCCTGTAGCCAGCAGAGCTCCTCCTCTACATCCTCAGCTCCCTTGCTCAATCCTATGGGACATCTTTTAAACTATGCCAGCTGCAGGGCTTTTGGGACCAGGAGTTGCCCCTGCCCCAAATGCTGAAACTAACAGAGGTATCTCAGCACTAGGTCCTCACTTTCTCCACCCCTTCCTTAGCAGACTTCCAGAAAGTGATGAGCATGGGATGCTGGCCATCCAGATGCATAAAGCTAAGAGAACAAGCACAACCATCTAGAGCTCACTTACCTCACCCTCGGCACCTAACAGCGCTTCCTGAAATACATGTGCATGCACAAAGGAGGCTGTGAAGCCATCTCAGACTGCTGCTGATCAGAGTTATCCTGCTCTCTGAGAGGTGAGCATCCTTCTCCCACTGTCCGTAATGACTGCAAGTGCATTTCTTGTTGTGATACCCCTGAATTTTCTTTTGATCTCTTACTTAATGTAGTCCTAATTTTTATAGAAGCCTTATCATAATTTGCAGGAAAATTATGTGGAGGAATTTTTTTCCAAACTCCAGTTTCTTTCACTGAATGATACAAAATAGACTTACTGGGACTAACCTAAACAAGATGCACTTGTCTGAATCACAGCACTGAATTTCTCCCCTGGATATTCTGAAGCTTCTTTGAACATTCCAAATCAGTATTTTCCTTGTGCTGATACTTGCAATAGGGGATGAGTGACATTAATATCTGAAAGTTGTGTGGTAAATCTAATCTTCAGGTTTTCATGTCAAAGCTTAGCATGTACTGAGGCACTTAAACCTGACATGTAGATGTTGTAGCTACAATTTACACATGTGGTGTTTCTCAGCATTTCATGGCCCTGATATACAAATATTACAGGGTTAAAACCAGCAACTTGTGTGTTGGTGTGGCTACCTCTTTTAGTACATGATAAAACAATACCATCTCACAAACTGTGGTTATGGTCAGTCAGCACTTGAAAGAGAATTGCTTTGATAGAGTAATTTTAATTTTTTACCACCAGTTCTACTAAGAGGCTGTAGGCAGAGTGAAACATGTCCAGATGATACTCTCATCTCCAAGGATAATGTACATAGTCCTAAAGGTGGTGTGAGAGCAGTAGCTGTGTTATCAGCAATGGTCAGCTGAAGTGGTACAATAATGTCAATAATGTCCTAATAAATTCATTAAGATCCAAAATGGCTAGAAACAGTAGGTTTTATCCATCAGCTTTATGTGCTCTATGCAATTTGTAGGTAATGATGGGAATATTTCAAGAAAGAGCCCTAGATTAGGTCTCATTTTATAAGCTCTGAAGGAGGGCCAGGGAATGCAGTTCTGGAGCACAGTTAGTCCAGCATATTTGCATCCGTGTCCAAACTAATTTACCAGGGATTCTGCAGTCCTCATTTTGCTGGCTGTTAGGAGACTTAACATATCTAAGCTATAATGCATCAAATTAATGGAATCATTGATTTTTGTCAAAAAACAAAAGCATAGCAATCAGAAGGTAACTTGAACCTTCTATCCCCTCCCAAAATGGGCTGCCTGTAAGTGAATATTCCAGAATATTGTGATTTTTACAAAGACAACTGGCGTAAATACCCATAAATTCAAAATACGTACTGTTTTTTCATGAAGTAACTGTAATGAATGTGACTCAAGTTACAGAGCTACTTGCAAGCAGACCTGCAATGGAAAACATATGCCAGATTGCATATGTGAAGGATCCCAGCAGGCAATAACTGCTTGGCTATAAGCTGTGTGCCGGACAGTTCTGTGCTCTGGTGCATTGTCCATGGTAAACTACTCTAGTTCAATACACTAAAAAAAAAAAAAAAAAAAGCTAAAGGAACAAAAAGATCTCTGGTCTGAGTCTTGTACCCCACTGCAGTAAGTCAGCTATTGTAGACCACTCACCTCTGGGATGTGGAAGCAGCCCCACAAGTAGCTAAGGCAGTCTGTGTGCATGGGCTGGCAGTCAGAAGGCAGAATAACTTTTGGGGGAGAACTCTGGAATTTCTTACCTATACTGCCAAGTCCAAGTGAGGGGGTTTTGATAAAGAAACAGATCCTTGAAACAAGCAAATGGACAATAGAAGAGTAGCAGGAGTCGAGAGAGGACTCACATGACCCTTGGAAATGGAATCATTTGGTGGCTTGCACATAATGCACAGGAATATTCAAAGCAGCAAAAGAATCATTAAAGACAACATAGTGCAGGAATCTGATCCTCTGGTAGGACTTTTCTGGGAGAGGTGGTGAGAGATAACAGGAATGGAAAGTACTAGAGACCTTACCTAATGAGCAGCCTCCTGCTAGACATGACCTGTGGCGTTCATTAACCAAATTATAAATCTTTTCATCATAAAATGTTAATTTTCTTCAAATATTCCAATTGTTAGGCTACATCCCTATCTCCTCACATTAAGAGGTACAACTAATCATGCATTGTTTATTATAATTTGTTTATGCCTTGTGGAAGAAAGGGATCAAATAAATAGTAAAACATTTCTTAGTAGTAGTACTTTGGAAACAAATGTTTAATTAGGGCTTAGATTAAAATCCTATTCTCCTGAAAAACATGGAAGAACTTTATGCAAGAAAGCAAATAACATGTAATAAAACCACCCTCTTCCCGGCCATATCCCCACAGGAGGATTTAAGTCTTTCCATAAATGGAATAAATAATACTCTGGGGATACCCAGGAATGTGGTAGTGGTTAGTTTTTAACATGATCAAATAGTTTTGTATAGGGACAATAGTCTTGCAGAGTCAAAGGACATGGAAGTGAAAAGGGCTGAGTCAGAGGCAGAATGAAGCATACAACAGGCACATTCAGAAACCATGGGTTATGCTGAATCTTCCTGATGCAAAATACCCAATTTACTGGATTCTCACCTCAAGTAGTACCAGAATTTTTTTTATTGTTGTTACCAGAGTAATAAAACTTCATACACTTACAAAGGCCATTGTATAATCAGAGGGACTACTCTATTCCCCTGCACCATGTGCAGGCTGTCGGTTTAAATATTTACGACCCCTTGAACTGGCCAGCCAGGAATGCAGTAGCAGAAGGGAGTATGAACCACATAGGTACTGCCATTGACATGGTACATGTTCTGTTTTCTGGAAAATGCACAAGAGGAATTTGCAGTGAACATGCTGTGGCTACATTGGCAGGAAAAAAAATCATAATGTGCTTTAAAAAACCACACACAAAAAAAACCCCACAAAACAAACCACAACCAGCAAAACAGCAGAAAGTCCCCAAGTCCCCATGTCCCCATTTACAGCTGTGCTGCAGTAAGAACATCTCTTGAGGAATGTCTTGGAGAACTGTCCTTGCTATAAGCCTCCCAATGGAGATATATTGTTTCATTATAGAATACAAATTCATGAAGCCATTAAGTCACCTAGTTCAGAAGACCATACCTGTTCATCACCAACAAATATTTCAGGCAAACTCTGAAAGTTTTTTTTTCTTTCTCTTTGAATTTCACTAACTAGTAGCATGTAATGGTCAGAAAGATGCTAGGAAAGTAAATCAACTTTGCAAAGCCAGTATTTTTTTGCTTGGCAGTCATATCCAAAATAAGATGTTTCACTGTAACCCGAACAGATTACAAAGCTCACCGTGGGTTTGATGTGCATTTTATTCCTGCAAAACCAACATGCTAATTGCTAGAACACCCATGTCAGAGGCATCCTGGAATGAAAATCTCCCTGTTCTATCCTGAGGTCCTACATAGCTCCCAACCATAGGAACTTGGCTGGATATTGGGCAGTTATGGAAACACTTCAGGGTCCCATCACACCTGATGGCCTCAGGAAGCCACTCAAGATTCGGGGGAACCTTTTGCACCTACACAGGAAGTTTTGGCTGTGTATTGGTTCCATGTTGCTTTTGCTTTCTGGAGAGCAGAGAATATGTAAACTGTAGGTATCCCAAATACATAAAATAAGGAGGATACTAAATATTCTCACAGAATATTGATGTTCTGTTTATTACCCACACAATATTTTCCTTTAAATAAACACTTAATTGAATCCAATCTCAGAAGTGGTATCTCTACAAACTCAATAGAATTTAGCATTTCATTTTTTTCCTCCAATTATCAGCATTATCCAAAAAAACTTTGTTGCTGTTTTGTGGGTGTTTCCTCAGGTAGACTTAATAAGATGCCCTCCTGTTTTCTAATTACAATGTACAACTAGGAAAAATACCATAAACTTAACACATGCCACTATTTCCTCATCTAGCCTGACCTGGTACTGAGAATAAGATAGTCCTCCCTATGCTAGATACCCAGATGTATTTAGATTAGCTCCCAGTATTCCATTCTCAGGATTCTAGGTATCAGTTTCTCTTCGTCTTTCCAAGTCCGTGCTGGTTTTGTTGCCATTTTTGGTTTCTTTCCAATTTATTAATATCCTTGTCATAGCATGGTGTCCAGAACTTAACTCTAATGCAGCTGTGACCTCAAGACTGCTGAACATGTGTTGCAACAAGGTCATTCCTTAGCAGAGGGTTTTTCTAATTGCAACTCTCATGATAGGAGATTCACATGCAGTTTATAAAAACCTAAAAATCATCTAATTAAACTTTAGGAATCTTGGTATTTTGACTCTTCCCTCTGGCTTTTGGAGATCCTTAGAACCACAGAAGCAGAAACTCAGTGCCAGCTACTGCTCACCTCTTGCTGTTTTCCTTGATTCTCTCTTCCCCCCTGCTACACACACACTATTGAGAAGCCATTACATCTTAATTCTGGCTTTTATTCTTTTGTAGAGTGCTACAAAAAGCGATTCTTAAGCATATTCTTGTACAAACACATTTTCCTTCTCTTCATCCTTTTCCTGGAAAAAAAAAAAAAAAAAAGAAAAAAAGAAAAATCAATCCTCTCTGGGTTTTAAATAAATAGCTGTCTGGAAGAAGGACTGACAATGGGCTCCTCTAGCTTGTTATGGAATTTACTAGCCTTGGAATTGTTCCTTACAGAATTTTATTTACCCATAATGTTTTTGGTAAAAACATTAGCAATGATTTTTCCCTTTTTGGCTGTTAAACTTATGCAGTGGTTAATTGCTGTAGTGCCTGCTGCAAGGAGCTGCTCAATGCTGTGGTGAGGAGGAAAGCATAAAAAGCTGAAGTTGTCTAGAAAGTTCACAATAGATAGTTGACATATTTTTGTTTGTTGTCAGCTAGTGCTCTCACAAGACCATAGACAGCGTGAGTGAATGTAGGAGGAAACAATACATCTGCAGACACTGGCAGACAGCATTGCTTGCCAAATTTGGCCACAGTTCCTTTAGATAAATAATTTCTCAGTGACGTGCTGTGTTGAAATTATATAAACAGTAAAAATTACTAAGACCTGGGCCCCAGGGTCTTGCGGGTTTCAAGATTTTCTGCAATCAATATTCTGACATCTGCAAATATTTTTCTCTAACAGCTGATGCCAGGAACAGAGCAGTATTACCATCACTTTCTATGTATTCAGGATTTTGAATGTATTGCAATAACATCTTTTCAGCCCCAGCCCTAGTCAGGAACTTTGCAGTATCGTAACCACCAGCTCATATCAGAAGGGTTATACAAAAGTTAAGAAAGCAGCAATCTTGTCTCAGAATGGTTCATTATCCCTTACAGCAACAACTCCCTTAGCATCTCAAGAAATGGAAATGAAAAACAATGTGTAACGTTTCAGTCTCCAGAATTATCCAGGATTTTAGAATAATGTTTGCTGAACACAATGCAACTTACTTTGCACGTTGAATGTACAGGGTTAGAGGTTATTAAACCTGGTTTTCCTTAGGACTTCTAACTCTGTGTTAAGAGCTCCCTGCTAATTATACTTCCACTCTGATAATCACGTACACTAAAGCTATCTGAAACGTGTTTTCTAGCACCAAGGAATTTATGCAGGAAACAAATGTGCATAATTCTTGAACACCCCACTGGAAAACTTTACCCGATTATTTTCTATAGAAGCATCTCTAGACAATCTTCTGAAGTTATAAAAACAAATCCTTTATTTAACAGAGATTCTTTAAAAAAGAAAAATCAAGTTTCCATAACAGAAATGAAGCCTGTGCATGTCACACAAGACATTTTGAAGGCAGTCACTCCTGAATATTGCAAATATACCCATGGCACCAAGGAAACACGGGCTATGCAAAATGAGTAACTGCCCTGGTTACTATTACCTAGGTAGGAAAGACCAGATAGGAACAAAAGCTGTACTTCTAGAACAGTGATTCTTTTCTTCTGATAATACAACCTTCAGCACCTGGCCCTTCCTCTAGCAACACTCCCAAAGCAATACTGTTCTCTGAAAATAGCCTAAACATGACCATAATTTGTTCCTGAGTAGTACACGGTGGACTGAAAATGGAACAGAGATATGCGAGTATGGAAAGAGAGTCTCTCAACTCTTTATTTCAGTCATATCTAAAGGTAAATTTGTAAATTTTAAGGGAATATCTTTAAGAATTAAGCTTAGAGCTTGTGAATCTCCTTTGTAGTTTTTGATCAAAGTTAACTTTCTCAGAGAACAGGTATGCACAGCAGTAACACCTCAGAGATGTCTTAGGATATGACCATGTTAGTGATGTTTATGTCATTTTTACATCTGCAAGTATTTTTTAATTTGCAGTCCAATGGCACAAGGCAAAATTTCAGTAGTTCTGTGCACAGTGAGATTTGTATTTCAATGAATGTAAATGTTGAGGGCAACAAAGTAAAACTACCTCACTATCTCATTTCCACATAAAACATATGAAAGCAGTAATAGAATATGGTATTTTCTCAGAGTCTCACGTCCTTAAAAAAAGGATGCAGCAAAGCCTCTTTTGCAGTTATTCTCGTTGCAGGATTTAAGTCTAGTAGCTTATCAAGTAGGTCATAAGCTTCATCAGGAACCTGATCCCATCCTTTCATGTCTATTGCCTTCGTTTCAAAAGCACCATCACCTTCCTGAAAGCTTTTTAAGGGTTGAATTTGTTTTCCGAATGTCTCGGGACCACACGGTTTGTCTGCTGCCACCAGTAAAACTGAGCCATTTACAGACTTGCTGGGCACTTCACCCTGAGATCTCTTACAGCTGCTATCTGTTCCTCTCAGCTTCTCACAGAGAGTTCTTAAGTTTTGTGCTGGGACAACTTGGGTACACAGAACTGATTTACCTAGGGGGAAAAAAAAATTACAGTAAGTGACACTTTATTATACTTTCTATGCAACTGTAACTTCTAAGTTTCTTTCAGAGAAACCTCATGTCTTGAATTGTAACCAACATTAAAAAAAAAAAAAAAAAAAAAAAAAAAAAAAAAAAAAAAAAAAAAAAAAAAAAAAAAAACAAAACAGAACAGAACAAACATCAATAAAACCAAATCTAATGTCCTCACTCCACGAAACTCAGACGTGTTTTATAGCAAGTCAGAAGGATAATAGTCTCAGTTCTGCTCAGAACAAAGCTGTTTGGCTTTGTTTGCAAAGTTATGTGGTGACAGGTTGCCATGCATCCTGTGCACCATCTTTTTGTGGTTTAGTGTCATTTTAACAGAACTGAAGAAAATTTGATATCCTGATTTTTTACACCTTTGTCTGGAGAATGAAAATTGCTGTCAGTAACACTTCCAGGTAGCAAGTGCTGCAGCATTTGGCCTGCAAACAATTAGGCAAATGGTTATTTTAGTTTTTTTGTGTGTTTTTTTAAACATGTAATCTATTGGGTTTTGTTGTTTTTTTTCCTGTTTGTTTTTTTTTAAAGCCCTTCTTGAGAGCAGGGGGGAAACCAAGGTTTAAATCATCTAAATATTAAGTCATATTGACTTAAGCCTCTAGGGCAAATTTTACAGGAATAGAAACATTGCCTGAAGAATTCTAACCAAATGCCAGTAGAAAACATTTAGTTGGCATATTTCACCTCAAGTGCCCTGACTCAGTGAAAGGCAGTAGACAGGTGGGGAAACTGATGGCATGAAGTACCCCATATACAAATTATAAAAGATGGAAAAATACAAAGCTTTCCTAAAACTCTCTCTCTATAGAGTAGTGCTTTTAGTGTTTTACATGCAAAATGTGATTTATCTGCAACATTACTCCCAAAAATAAAAAATACATATAAACGTTAAAAAAAACCCCAAACAGACCAACCCTAAACAGAGATTGTAAATCACTGCATTTAACAGCAGACCAAGCAGATGTTTTCCCCTTTTCCCCATAATTAAGGTTTACATACCAAAGGTTTTAGCAGCCTGAATTGTTTCTCTGGATCCACGAACTGTCATGATTTGTGCCAAAGCAGTTAGATCATCACTTGCTTTGTAAAATGGATACCGTCCACTGAGCAGAGAAAGGAATATGATTCCTGCAGACCACATGTCAATTGCTGCAATTGAAAGTAAATAGTAATAACTAAACTTGTGATCTTTATCACAAACAAAATCCCAACTTTCTTTAAAAATAAATTATGACCTGAAAAGTTTCTAACAGAAAAAAGCTATATTCTGAAGTACCTACTGACTTTGCTCATATAGATAACGCTTCCAACGGTGGAAATTATTATAATTAGATTGAAGAATGATTTCCTGCTTTGATGCCGAGAGAGTGTTTAAGCTTTTCCATAGAATTTTTTGTATGAGTAATGCCATTAACTTTCTGAACTTAAAAGGTACCAAAACAATGTCTGAGGTTGTTTTATGCAGGGAAATGAGAGAGGGCAGAAAAAAGGCTAGTTTTGATACTTAGTTAAGTTTGCTTCATGTGAATAAAATCTTATATAAGGATCTTAAATAAAAAAAATGACTCATCAATGAATGCAAATCTGAATTTTCCTGGGACTGAGGCTGCCACACTTAAGCACTGCTAAAAAAATGTGTCTTACTATGACCTTTGTTCCTCTCTAACATGAAATCACTTGACAAGATAGTCAGCTTAAGAACTGTAATAGCAAGAAGTTATTCATCACTTTCACTGTGTTATTAAGAGTACAGTGAGTGCTCTGGGGATGGCCAAAGCATGATGGAAACTTTAATATTGAAAGTTATGAGGCTACCTGTCTGCCATAATTTTTTGGCTCACTAAGGTGCACATTTTGAGAGATGGCAAGGAAAGGGAAGGAGAGAGTCTGAAGGATTCTCAAACTCTAAAGAGAAAAAAATAACAGTTAGAAAATTAAAGCCATAGTTGTTGTTCTTCTTCTTCTTGTAAAAAAATAGTAGTAAAATAGGTGGTAATTAATCTGGACATTTTCATTAGAAACGCTATGAGCAAAGGACTTTAGAGGAAAAAAAAATATTAAGTTGAATTTTGTTGCAAAACCAAATGTTAAGTCTTTTATTAAAAAAGAAATAAAAGTTAATATTTTGGCAAAATTTACAGTAGAAAAATTGGGTAGCTTCTTCACAGTTCCTGTTAAAAGTTTTAGTATTGCTGTATCAATGTTGAAAAGATCATATAACCTGTTCAAGGTGTTGTGCATCACCCCAAATATGTGATTGTGAAAGCTGGAGTTAGGAGCTTTAAAGAAGATTCATTACTTAACTGGTACTGAAATTAATTGACATTATGTATCTGAATGGCTAATAAATCCTGGCCCGACAATTCTGGTAGAGCTGAGATCACCATCAGACTGCAAGATTCTGTGCAATGAAACCAGAATCACAATTCCTCTCGATGCTTCTGTCTAGTGTTAGCCAACTGGTGAGGCAGACCGAGGAAAGGGAAGCAGAGGGACAAAACAAATTAAAGTGTAACTGGACCTGTCTAACGTCAGCCCCGGAGTTTAGGTTGTATTCCCTGCACTGTGAACCTGGGTCAGAGGTGCTAAAGTAGCTCTGGAAAGTGTCAGCTGGAACCAGATGCTAACTTGGTCTCAGCACAGAGACCAGAACTAGCAGTAAGACTGGGAGGAATACAAGGAGGTGACTACCACAGTTCCCCATGGAAGTGGACAAGAAGATTTGTTAGTTCAAATACAGCATAATCTCATAAATATTGGTATTAGTCTGCCCCATTCCAGTTAAGGCCTTTGCTCACATACTACAGGATCTTGGTGACTTGCGACTTTTAGGGCTGTCTGTGCCACGCACAGGGCTTTCCAGATTTACCCCTGTTTTCTGTAATCTTGCTTTCCATTATCCTAGAGAAGCAGAAAACCATCTGAAAGAATTCTTAACACCAGCATGTGTCCAAGATTTCCTAGGTATGTCATCTTTCTGCCTAAACTCCGTCTAGACAGATTCAGAGATTGCCTAAAACTTGTCCTGGATTTCTGGATGTCTTCTAGTCCATAAAACTGGTTGTTACAGCAACTCCAAACAGGCTGCCACACCTCTTGAAATCACATAGCCACAGTACATATGCTGTTTCAAACAACATCAAGCTGTCTAGGGATAAGCTGATCAAAAGTATTCTTAAATCTATTCTGAGGGTGTATACCCACTCTACTGAAAAATGATTAATTTCTCAAGAGGTATTAATCAAAAAAAAAAAAAAAGTGGCTAAAACCTGATCTTTTATACCCAATTTTTGAGGACATTTGTATTTATTCCCCTTTTTTGTGAGTCTAAACTCCTGGTCATACACCAAATGTTTGAGGTAACTTTGCTTTTACTGGTCCTCCATTCTCTAGGTAGGCACAACCTCTCCCATCCTACTTGCATCAGCTAACGCATTACCCATCCCTCTGCTCTGCCCTGATATTAACCCAGGCTATTGAAGCTTATTAACCTGATAGTTTTAACCGTGAGAAGTTAAAAATTTAGTCAGGAAAAATGATGATATTTACAGACCAGCTACTTAAAGCATTAGCAAAAAGGAAGAAAATAGGATAAAAAGTATTAACCAATGCTTTCTAAACCACATTTGCAATTACACCATTTAACTATGCCTGCTCTGACAGCAAACTCTGTGACAATCTGTCTAGTAAAGTCTAAAGTATGTCCCCTCTCCAAGATTTATTCAAGATTTTGCTTAAATAAATAAGCCAGTAAGCCAAGAAACTTGATAACAGCTTCGTTTTCTTACAAAACACATTGCACTCAGCACCTGCATATGGCACCACGCCTCAAATGAATAGACATATTCATGTTTCAAATACACAAAGAATACTCCTAACTTGTTCTTACTGCGAACAATAAACTTTTAATGTAAATGAGGCAGTGCCTGATAAGTGTTAGAAGGGATGATGAAATCAATTTCACATGTAATCAAACCCCTTCCCATAAATAAGACAACATAATACGCATGAGAGAGAACAAAATGAGAAAAAAATAAAAGTCATTCATTTCAGTCTGTTGTGCAGTACCTGTGGTCTGAGTGGGGCACTTTGTTAATACTTCTGGTGCTCTGAATCCAGGTGTTCCTGCCCTGGGAGCAACTTGCTGACACCTTGTAATAAGAGACAAACATGTTTAGAATATAAAAGTTGGTAAGTAAGTTCTAATTATGGCAACGCTTAGTATTTTTTTAGGAATATATTTGTGTAAGATGACTAAGCAGCCTAACCCTGCCTTATTCAAGTTTTATAGAAGTCTGAAGTATCTTATAATTATCTAGCATGAAATTATATTGCACAAGCTAATAGCCTTATTATAGTATCTATTGTATTATTAGTTTTTTTATTACACTATTTAGTGTAAGGTAATACCACAGAAATACTTATTGCATACTTGCTCAGAATGACCATTTTAGTTTCATTCAACAGCAGCATCTTTTTTTGCTAAAGGATTATTTTCACAGAAGTTTTAAAATTGAGACTAATTAACCAAAGGCAAAAAATGTACTAGATTCTTGAATGTAGATGCTCTGGATTTGTAATAGTCCACAGCAAACTAAGGTTCACTGTTTCTGAGTGTTGACAAGAATCTACTTTTTGTTAGATTAACTAAAAGGTGTGAGATTATTTAAAAGAAAACCCAGATCTTCCCAGAGATTTCTTGTATGGCTCAAAGTGCCTTCCTTCTATGGGTCACTTGTCTTTTGAGTCTGGCAAATTCCTCACGTTTCTGACTTCTGGAATGAACTTGGTATCACCATAATTTGATGGTCTGGGAAGAGAGACCCCACAGTTTCATGACTATGCCTAGTAAGCAGAATTCTCTGCATTAATCTGTGTTCCTTACTGTGTGGATAAAAGGCAATAGGGGATCATAAGCAAAACTAAATGCAGAGGGATGGAGTTGAACCGAGCTATTAAGATTTTTCTAACCTATCTATTATTAAAACTTAAACATTATTTTTAAATGAATAAATACAAAACAGTCACATTTCCTTTTTATTCTGCATTTTGTGACTTCCAGAATCCAAACCATTGTCATGATTTAGACCTATTAGATAACTACTAATGACAGATTGATGTATTGTCTTCTCTAAGTGGTGTAATTAACTGGAGTGATTTTCTACAACACATGTGTAGGTGGATAATTAAATACAACAACCAAAAATCATCAACAGAGAATGTCTCTCGTTGCAGACAGTAGTGAAGCAATTATTCCATGAATTCCATGAACTCTTGTTTAAAAAGAGCATACTCGGTGGTTTATGGGTTGCAGAGATCAAATGCTATCTTCTGCCTACTAAATCAGCTGTCTAGGAAGTCCAAGTTTTTGAACTTGCTTGACAGCATAGCAGACAATTTTACAACATTATCGAAGCAAATTACCTTGAAAGGCAAACACTGCAAACTCTATCCGTTGCGTAACAGTCACAGATCAGGTTTGAAAGACATCCACTGGCAGCTTTCCTGGCTGCCCCATTGCTCACAGTTTTGGTAGAAATAATCTTCTTCTTTGTTACAAGCTTCCTAGATGAAACATCTATCATCTTTGATTGTTTTATAAGCTGTAAAGTAGATATTTTAGAGAAGGTGACATATTTGAGAGGCTTCCCTTTACATTTAGATAGGCCACTTCTGAAAATGCTAAGACTGAACAGATGCTTGTGAGCAAAAAGCTGCAATTTTGGAACAGAAGACAGCAAAGCTTTTAACAATATCACAACATCCATAAAACAGACACTGAGGTTTTCTAAATATCCTTATTTCCTCCCCTTCAGAAAACATTTTTCAGTGTTTACTAAAAAAAAAATACATTAGATATTATGAAACTATAAAACAGGTATTTTTTTTAGTTAATGTTTCAAGAATTCTTTTGACTCAACATGAGAATAAAACCAAGGTATATGAAATGCCACAGCAACATAGAGGTACTAACTGGTAATTCTACAGTAAGATGACCACTGTTGGCCAAACTCTCTAATTTAGTTGGGGTTTCCCCTTTATCGTATTAAACAGCAATTACAAAAAGTACAGAAAAATATTTATTGCAAGTTTTCTCCCCATTTTCAACTGCAAAATAAAAAAAAAAAGGAAGTTCCACAAGCTAAGTATGTCTTAGCTGCAGGGATACATGTGTAGGGAAAAAAAAAAAAAAGATTAACTTATCACACAGACAAGTTTAACTAGGGAAACAGCTACATAACTATTTAAGAACTATTTAAGAGTTTCAAAAGGGACTGAAATAGAAATGAAAAACTCCTTGAGCCTTTCAGCAAAGACACTTAATCTGTTCAAAAAACTTTTAGTTCCCTGGCATCCTGGAGCAGTGTCCAGTCTTACAGAACAATCAGTTCTATATTTTTTGAAATATGCAACAGATTGCTCTTACTGATGAGTCATACATCTTACTTTTGTACTCGAGTTCTCCTGGTATGTGGTACTATAGACATTGAAATTCCTCTCTCCAAAGACAGAGCGCTGGACAGAATGGTGCAGAGAATCCTCCTATAACACAAGCAAAAAGGACAGTAAAGATCCTATCTAATGCACAGTCAGCTGGATACTGACAGTTAAAACAGTGTGAAGTGACATAAAACAAGAACAGCTGCATGGCAAGTCCTTTTCAGGCAACACTTTACTGTGGATGAAGGAAACATGGTCTAGACAGAACAGCAAACATGCTTACAAAACAGATCACACCTCAGAAGTGCCCAAAGACAATTTGAATGCCACCTGTACCCCATTTCTTATGCAAGTAACTAACTAAACATAGATGAATAATTATTGGCTTGGGGAGCAGTTCCAAAGTACATATCATTTAAAAAAAAGAAGACTTAAAGCTGTCTAAATAGAACCCATGCTAGGGTTTTATACAGCCTTTGACATTGTATTCTGTCTAACAGATAAAGAATGGTGCCAATAGGCTTACATAAAACTAGCCACTTTGCTAGGAGAACTGCCACACTGTGCATCACATAAGGATCCTGTAGCCTAGGCACACATGGGTTTTATTCAAGGATTACATCTCCCCCTGTTGGATGAAGTACTGTGTGAAACATACAACTATATTAATGAAAAAAGATTGAGAACCTTTGCTCCTCTTCCTTGTTTAAGCTGTATTTTTGAAAGTGAGCTGGACTTTTTATCAGCTGCTTTCAAGGATGACTGTGGAGCTATCTGTTTAGCTGCTGTGACACTACCAGAAACCCCATTTCTCAAGGCTATGGTGGGATTATTCTGTGAGCAACTTCCCTGCTGGTCTTCAGAGGGGGCAGTTTTGAGAAGTTCAATTTTTGTACCGGGGGTTCCTTGTGCCAATCCAAAATCTACCAAGGCATACCTGAAAGACACAAATTTAGAATCAGGAGTCACAAAGTATCCATCAATCAGTTCCATCTACTATTCATTACTTGTTTACTTATCTTTTTTTTTTTTTTTTTTTTACACATTTTACTCTGTGTTGCTTATCTGTACTGTTGTCAACACCACAGTCCTATTTTCCTCCTTCTCATCCTCTTGTCCTACCTCACCTATCCTCTCAATGTTTTACCCTGTATCCATCTTACTGCATGGTTTCCTGTCTTAAAAATCTTCTCAAGTGCGTATTTTCTCCAATGGTGTTAACAAAATATTCCCATTAACTCATTTCTGGGGTTCTTCTAATCATACAGCTCTGAACCTTCAGTCAACAATCAAGTGATCTGACCCTTGCCAGATTCCCATGGGCAGAGGACAAAAGTAGCAGTGAAGACAGACAAGACTAACAAGGCTGAGAGTTTTGCCAGTCTTCAAGCAATGTTACTAGGATTTACTTCAGTCTTCTGACAGGTAAGACTACCTTAGTTCAAACTTCAGATCTATCTTTAAAATAATTCTTTTTTTGCTACAACTGACAGAGAGACAATTCAGCTGTTGCTGGATCTCATCAAACACAACTCCATGGCCTCCACACCCAAAGTAGAGATTAAGCTCAAACAAGCTGGAAGGGCAGAACGATGATACAAAATCATTTTGACAAATTTTTTAAAATAAGTAACATTTCTTACATTTTTTAACTTGTGGTTTGACAAAATATAATCAAATCTCCCCTACAAACTTTTGCTAAATAGAATCATAGAATCAGTTAGGTTGGAAAAGACCTTTAAGATCATGGAGTCCAACTGTTAACCCAATACTGCCAAGTCCACCACTAAACTATGTCCCTAAAAGCCACATCTACATGTCTTTTAAATCTCTCTGGGGGTGGTGACTCTACCACTTCCCCAGGCAGCCTGTTCTAGTGCTTGACAACTGTTTCTGTGAAGACGTTTTTCCCAATATTCAACCTAAATCTCTTCTGAGTGCAACTTGAGGCCACTTTATCTTGTCCTATTGCTTGTTACCTAGGAAAAGAGTCCCACATCCGCTTCACGTCAAACTCTTTTCAGGTAGTTGCCTCCCCTGAGACTCCTTTTGTCCAAGCTAAAGAACCCTAGCTCCGTCAGCCACTCCTCACAGGACTTGTGCTCTAGACCTTTCACCAGCTTTGCTGCCATTCTTTGGCCACACTCCAGTGTCACAATTGTACATAGCACAATACTCGCCAAGACAGCTATAGGACTGCTAGCACAGAAACGGTACCTTATTCTATTTCAGCTCTTCACAAAATGCAGTTGCTTTTTACAGTCTTTAAATATTGTAACTTGCAGACAAAAAAGCCCAACCCTACTAGTTATAAACACGAATTCAGTGTAAAGTGAAAACAGCTAACTTCTCTGCATCGGTATTACTCTGTCCATGAGTAAAATGATCAAGTTTATACATCACAAGTCGATATTAACTTTCTGACTAAAAAGAAGTCCTGATTTTATTCTTCTCATTCTTATTCAAAAATGTAGTACTTTTACTCAATACTAAAATAATTTTTTCAGGTACTTGTCACTCTGAGGTACATTTAAATCTGAAAAAAAAAATGTCCTTCCCTCCTCAAACCCCTAAAAATGGAATTTTACTAATTAAAAAAATTAAAATTATAAATAAATAAAAGCCTTTTTAGCTTTATTACTTAAGCACATGTTTTGCAGCTGGAAGGAAAAAAACAAAACAAAACCAAACCAAAAGTCTAACTGACTCTGTTCTGCCAAGGCACATATCCCCAAATGAGATCACAATATGGTCATCTGGACAGACTTACTCTTTTAGCTGCCTGTTGTAGAGGAAGTTGCTGGGCTTGACATCACGGTGAACGATACCGAAGTAATGAATGCGCCTCAACGCTTTAAACAGATTATACATGTATTCCCTCACTTCTTCAAAGGAAAGAGAATTCAAAATGTCCTGAAAGATTATTTGGATACTGTAATTATGCAACTGCTTTCAATTAAAAAGTTTTACCACACATAGGAAGTCTGGGACTCACCAAGAAGGATTCATGTTCCAGATATGGCATAACAATAACCACATGATCATTTTTCCTAAAGCAATATTTAACTCCCATAACGTTATCTTGTCCCCTAGAAGAAAAGTCATGTCACTGAATAAAGTTGAGAAGATGGATGTTTATGTTCCTTAACTTCTTAAAAACTTCAGTCAGGCTTTCTTTTACAATCTAACTTATATTTTGACAGCAGTCTTGTCAGCAGTTATGCTGTTGCCTCTCATTGCTATGTTCCATTTGAGTACTGCAACTTGCAATAAGGGCTCCACAGATTATCTGTGGGGCCATGGTTTGTAGTTACCACTGCTATTAAATATAGGACCTAATCTTCATGATGCCAACTACTTTAAGAAGGTGCTGTTGAGCACACTGTGGAAAGTATTCATTCCTAAAACCACATTTTCTGATGAAGAAAATGTTTTTTCCAAGCATTTCATAACTGGAATTTTTATCACAGAGATACAGTATAGAACTTCTCAGATGGAAAATAGTGCCATCTGCAAACTGAGACTGAGAAAAGGGCATCTCTTACAGGTAAGACACTCCATTTCTTATTTGCTCTTGATAAAAGGATATACATTTCTGCGGTTAAAAAAAATAAGCAAAGTGCCAAAACTAAAAAAAACCCCAAAAAACAAAAACCCCACAGAACAGTGAGACAATGTTCAGCAGTTTAGTCATGACAACAATAATTTTTTTTGTTGATGTACCCTGCTACTGTGAGGCACTGGAGTTCAGCAGCAATTCGCAAAGGGTGGCTGGTTGGAATCAAGTGTTTCAGAGCCACTTTTTCCTCATATCCTGTTTGTAGTTGTGCTGTGGCCAAGTAAACAGAACTAAAAGTACCTGTAAAGAAGGAAGAAAAACACTGTCTGCAGCATTTTTAATTAGGTCAATTCAGATTTTACACAAGTGATCTAACTGTTCACAGTCCTGCAGTATACTTGATACTACATCAAAAGCAGATTCTAGAAGAGAAAAATGTAGCTCCTTTTTTCTACTACTGAATTCAGTGATCTTGTATACAAGTTTTTTATGTCAGTAAAAATGCAAATGTAACACTGTCTAACTTGCCTGGGACACAGAGCTCTTTGAATGTAAATTTCCTATCTTTGATTTGCTTTCTTGTTTAGGTACCTTACTTTCATCTGACATCTAACTCTTCTCTTCCTACGATGTAAGCAGCTATATAATGCTAATCTGGAAAGCACTGCCTTTACTATTGAAAACACTTCTGAAATTGTTACAGTCTTCTTAATTCTGTTACCTTACTTATAAAGACTTCTCACATGATGCGTATCTTTACTGTTTGTTTGCCCAGGGCATTAGTCCAAAGGCAGAAAGGGATAGAAAGTGATTTCCTTTAAGAAAGGAAATACTCAGACTGTATGATAAACTTAACCAGACGTATCATTTTTAGGACAGCCAAATATACCTCTTAGAGGAGGTTAATTTATCCTAATAATCTGTGATATCTGAACACGCAAGTTGAAGCATTCTTACAAATGCATAAACAGTACAAATTGCTTTCAATTATATTTTAAGTATTGTGCTTGCATCATGCTAGCTCAATAGTCTCTAAGTGATACATCAAAATGCCAGCAAATCTCTAAATACTTCTTGCAGTCATAAAATCTAGAGTCCCACAAAATTCAATGGAACTGATTATAGCTACAAGGGTTACCAAGTTGATCTAAGATGTTATTTCTGGTGGTAAGTACTAAAATGAAAGTGACCCCAGAGCAGAATCCTTAATTGAAGCTTGTTTTCTCATAATGCTGCAAAACTGCAAGTGGTATTTTTAAAAAGTATTGTTCACTTCCAAGAGCAAAGTCAGAGTGCTATTCATAACCAGAGGATTTTGGTTAATTATTTTATCTTTTTTTTATGATAGGCAGAACTCCTTTTTTTGTTTGCTTTTGAAATTTTGTATTGCTGTGGTGAATGGAGCTGGTTGGCTTTTTTTTTTGTTGGGGGAGGAGTAGGGTTGAGATGAAAACTTTCAGCCAACTAGCCTGCCACTGGTGAAAATCCACACTTGGAAGTACCTAAGAATCTATTTATAGTCATGCCTGACATTTACTGAAGGTATCAGCACTAGTGGCTGTTGAAGGTAAGATGTACTAAGTGTTCTAAAATTTGATACTGTATGTCTTAAAAGAAAAAAAAAATAGTTTTGGTTTGGTTTTGTGTGTTTTGTCTTTTGGGTGTTTTGTTTTTTTTTAAATAAAGCAGCTATCTTTTAGTCTCCTCCTCCAGCTCTGCCCACAGGATTTCAGTGGAAACAAAGCTAACTGCAGGAACAGCAGTTAAGTATGTCAAAACACAGCTACATATAATAAATTTCTCATGTAAAAGAGAAAAAAGTGTTAAGACTTCTTTACTGAAATCTACCTCAGAAATTTTTAGTTGTTGAAGTGAAATGCTGTTTTTTTAAAGGCTTTCATATATACCAGATTTTCAAGAAAATATCTTGAAATTGTCCCTAATTAATACATGTGTATACTTAGCAACATATTAGAATTCCTACAGAGATCAAGAAATAAATCAAAAAGGCATTTGGCTTAAATTACATATATAGGGATCTTAGATTTATACCTTTTACGTTAGAAATACCAGCAGAGATCTAAGTCTAAGCAAGCTAAAATAAATCATTTACCTTCTCCAATTTTTTCCTTAATTTTGAACACGTTTACAAGCTGTGGCACCACTTCATAGAGTTTTTCAATATCTTTTTTGATTCCTGCTGTGGAAAGAATGGGGAAGATAAGAATTTTATTCCTTGATTCAATCTCTGATCTATACTTGAGATCAAAAATCACACTTCAGTTCACAGCACTTTGAATTCACATAAACGGGGGAAAAAACAGCAGACAGGTATCTATCCCAGCTGCCATTATCTGCATACTTGATATCATTGTTGTTCTTATAAGCTGCAGCATTTAATTTTTTTTTCTTTTACTTATCTGCCACCTAGCAGTTTCTGAGAATTGATAAATATTTTAATGAACTTTGCAATATGGACAAAACTGTAAGAGCTGTTTCTGTAAGACAGGAGAACATCCATAGGATGCAAATCAAAAATGTTGGGAAAAAAAAATATTTTGTTTTAAAGATCAATAATGCAGTCTTTCATACTGTTACTTAAAACAGTAAACACCAAACCCTGCATTTAGGTTGTTGCAATTTGGGCTGCGATCACTAGATGGCACGACAAGGATGTTGTACTGTATTTAAAGAACAAGCAGTTTTCCATTCCACTTAGGAATCCTTGTACTTTAAGTGTTCTCTATATCCTGCATAAGAATTCACGTCTTTTGAAGCTATAACATATATAGAAGCTGTGACTAATTTCTGTAAAGCAGGGGTAAAGAATGTTTCATACAGAACTAAACACAAACTGGTATTTGGAAAGTCAATCAAGTGGAAAAAAAAAAAGTATAGATTTTCCATCCTATAAATGGTAAATTTAACAAATATATAAATCATATTGTATACATAAAAATGTACTATATTTTACCAAGACAGTAAGTCAAAGGCAATAATTATTTTCAAACTGTGTTAGGAGCAAAGTATGGATTAGCATGCATCCCCAGCCTTCTAGATTAGCTCGCTTTACTTAACAACATCTAAAATTCACCTAAAGAATCCTTTCTTCCTGGTAAGACCCCAACAAATGAGTTGGTAATTCAAGTTATAGTTAACATTCAATTGTAATTTATTATGGTTTTGAAAAAAATATTAAAATCAACATGCCAAAAATACTTTTGAGATCTGAAACCTGCTGCCTCTTACTATCCATTTAGGTGCTGGGTTGGTTTTTGTTTTTGTTTTTTTTTTTCCTTTAACTTGTTCCCTCTGCTTCTCCAAGTTGTTTTAAGTAATTTCAGAGGGGGATATTTCAGGAATGAAAAAAAACTCCTACACTACACACCAAATCCAATAACATTCATTTATGTTTTATCAACAAATACAAGTAAAGGTTAATCAGTTCTGCTAGGAATAATATTTTAAAAAATCTAAAATATCCTAGAATAAAAATTATCAGACTTCTACTAAAGGTCAAGGTGTACAGGATGCTGTGTCTAATAATCCCCAAAGGAAAAGGCTAAGGAAAATCAGTCAACTGTACAGTTATTCTGATTACTTCCCAATATTACAGAGACAGATTAAGTTAAGCACCTTGAAAAACAGGAAATTAAGAGTTTGAGGAATCACTTCACTTTCCTGTCAATATAGTAAAAATTTATGTTGAAAATAACACTAAAATTTAAGGAAATTACTACATATAACATTTTTTTAATGGATAGCATTAATGCTGCCCATGTGCTCAGAACATGATTAAGAAATTTATCTGTTATTACTGCTGTAATTCTTGTTGCTTTGCCATTAAAAAAGAATTGTTAACAAAAAGCTTTATTGCTTAAAAAGTAGTATTTCCAGTTACCTTGCACAGTAATTTCAACCTTTTACACAAATGCTTGTTTATTACATAACAAATGCAAGACATTCAAGAAAGCTTTCTGAAATCATCAGTACTGGGGCCTGGTTTCTTCAATATCTTTATTAATGATCTGGATGAGAGGATTGCATATACCCTCAGTAAATTTAGAAATGACACCAAGCTAGGTGTGTGTGTCGATCTGCTAGAGGGTAGGGAAGTTTGGACCTAGACAAGTTAGATCAGTGGGGCAAGATTAATTGAATGGGGTTCAACGAGGCCAAGTGCTGGGTCCTTCACTTGAGTCATAACAACCCCATGGCAAGTTATAGACTTGGGGATGTGTGGTTGGAAAGTTGCAAGCTGGAAAATGAACCTGGGGAGATTGATTGACAGTCGACTAAATAGGAGTCAGCAGTGCATGCAGGTGGCCAAGAAGGCTTGTATTGTATTAGAAAGACTGGGCCAGCAGGAGTAGGGAGGTGATTGTCCCCCTGTAC
>JANHGN010009727.1:0-20710 GCA_024605025.1 Megaceryle maxima
AAAAAAAGAAAAAAAAAAAAAAAAAAGAGGTTTGTACAGATTCCATAGACCAGAAAACCCTCTGAAGTAGTAAAGAGCCTGCTGTCTGCTGGGGCAAACGTGTATCGAACACTTGTGTTTTGAAAAGCGAGTTACCGTGACAGCGAGGGAATGGCTCCGTCGGGTCTCCCTGTATTTGGTAGGGGATCTATTGGCAGTAGAGGCCGTTACTCTGCTCCGGATGGTCATAGTTAAAACTTTGCTCTGGAAAAAGTTACTGTGCATGCAGAACAAACTGATTGCAAACATGAACCGCTCAGCATCATCGCTTCTTTGTCTGCCGAAACACCGAAGGAGGGCCTGCCTGCACAGTAAGGACGGCGCACATGACGTCCCGCTTAAATAAATAAAATAAGACACAAGAGTCACCGTTGAGTTTTACAGAGCTGCAGGCGTGCGAACGAGCAGAGCACGAACGACTCCTGCATCCCGAGAGCTCGACGAAGCCAAACCAACCGGGATCGAGCAGGGGTGGGATGGAGGGAGCTTGTCCGCGACTGAAAAATGACGGTGGAAAAATGGTTGCAAGGCTGAGTTTACTTCCACTTTTTGAAACCGAGGGAGGGTGTTTACAGAGGGCTTCCAAACCCCAGCAAAGAGGGGCTCTGAGGCACAGGCATGACTTTGCCGGGGCGATGCAGGGGCATCGCGGAGCGGCCGTGGGATGGAAGGATTAAAGCAAGCAGGAGGCCGGCTCGTCCAGCGAGAGACACCGTTCCTGGCACTGGGTCTACATTCGATACATTCCTATGTTCTTGCAGTTACATCTTTGAAGAAGAACCTTTTTATTTTTGTCCCTTTTTTTTTTTTAGAAAAGTGCTTTGATGGGTTCTGCAGGAGGGAGGGATGCTCAAGATTCATTTTTCTCTTTTGAGTGACCATTTCTCTCCCTGCGAAGGAACCTCCCCCTGCTCAAGGAAGTGCTAATTTCATTTACAAGTTCAGGGTAAACACGTTTTTGAAATGTAAAGCAGTCTCAAGTGTTTAAAGCACAACCATAGGCAATCAGAGGGATGCGAGAAAAAAACCAAAACAAGCACTTTGCAAGAATTAAATAAAGCATGTAATAAATACGAATCATAAACTTCTGTACACAGGAGCAAGGGTTTGGTTTCTCTTTTTAATCATTTAATCAATATAAAAAAAAAAAAAAAGTTTTTCTGTTTTGTTTTTTTTTCAGTGCATCTTCTTCCTCTTAAAATACTTAACCCTTTCCTTTCTGCATCTCTCAGGCCCATAATTACGCACACCTAAATGGCAAAAAAAGACAAGGTCTAACAAACCCCTTTCCAAAAAACTCTAAAAAAATATTCACAGCCTCAAACAGTTTTGTACATTTCAAGCAACAAAAGGTATAGAAAAAGGCACAAGTAACTGCATACATGTGGAGATAATACCAGACTGGGACAAAGAAAACCAGGAATCTTCCATGGGTTTGGTCATTCACTAGAGTGCTTCTTATAGTGATGATTATATAAAGGAAATAGTGTTGAAAATGTCTGTTGATTTTACATAGGAAGCCTAAAGATGGAACAGATGGTGGAGGCTTAAGCACTTCCCGTGTTTTCATCCACCTTTTTCTGAGTTTGACCTAACTCTGCGTGCTCTAGGTGTGGACTGCTCTTCCTGGAGGTCCCCCCTTGGTGACCGGGCTCTCCGGAGAGGTTTCTCCTCCGGCCGGAGAACGGCTGGGCGTGCGGGTGGCTCGATGAGGGCTCCGAGAGGCAGCCGGTGCTGCTGCTTCGGTCCAACGGCTGGGAGGGGACATCTGAGATGAAAGTGCAGGATGATTCAAAAGAAGTGCTCGAGCTGCCAGATTGCTTCTTGCCCGTTTTTTTCAAGGGTTCTTCCCCGCTTGTCGAAGGCTTTGGAGACTGCTCGTCGGTTGTGCCGGGGCCAGCCGGGGATGCCGAGCCGCCTGCCTGCTCCGCGTGGCTGGACTCAGCAAACATTTTTACCCTGTATTCCTCCTGGTCTGTCTTTTGCTGAAGCTCACTAGTCCTCAGTTTTTCTTCTAGGTAACCACCACTCGTAAGCTCTGGCGACAGCGTGTATTTAGAAACCTTTGCCACCGGGGAGACGGATGCTGATGACGGCTCCCGTGGGACCTGTGGTTCCTCGTCCCTCTTGGGAGCCCGGCTGAACTCTGCGAAGCTGCTGCCGTCGGAGGCAAAGTATCCAGCTTGCAGGGACACAACTGACCCAGGCACCAAGCTGGGATGGGCGCTTGGCCTCGCCTGGACCATCTGGATGCCCCCAATGGGAATCATAGGATATGGGGTCCTCGTGAGCTGCTGTGAATGCAACGGGAGGTGGCTGAAGACATTCTCCTCCCCTCGGCTGGGAGCATGGATGTGTATTTCATGAGGTGCCTGCAAGGGTCTGGAGCAGACAGGCTGCGTGACGCCAGGTGAGCACGTTGGGCTTCTTGGTTCTATCTTCTGCACCAGAGAGGGAAAAGAAACAGCTGAATCAGTGCAGCGTACAAGTTACAGCATTAGCATCATTAATGCTCACTGTAAGGATTGGTTTTGTTAATATTTTATGCTAATTTGAGGGAGATCAATCAATCAAGGAAGATTTGGACCCGCAAAACTTTAAGGTAAGGAGCAGCGCAACCCACAGTGTTTGCCTTCTGGGTACAAATGTGCCCATGTGCTGGGGCACAGACCCAGGGTTTTGGTTCAGGCTTGGATCATTATAAAATCATAGACTGGTTTGGGTTGGAAGGGACCTTTAAAGGTCATCTCGTCCAACCCCCCTGCAGGGAGCAGGGACATCTGCAACCAGAGCAGGGTGCTCAGAGCCCCACCCAACCTGATCTGGAATATTTCTAGGGATGGAGCATTGGTCACCTCGCTGGGCAACCTGGGCCAGGCTCTCACCACCCTCAGCGTAAAAAATTCCTTCCCTCTATCTACCCTGAATCTACCCTCTTTTAGTTTAAAACCATCACCCCTTGCCCTACGATCAGAGCTGCCTCTGAAACCCTGATAGAGGATGCCAGTATGTCCTGCCATCTGAGCTGCTCTGGATCCCTTTCAGTACATGGGCTTTCTGAGAGCCCAGAACAATGCTTTTTATTATTACTGTGCTTTCTTAAAGCAGTCCATCCTTACAGCTGCTAATAGCAAGGATGTTTTGGATTGAGGGAGAAGTTGTATCAACTTGTTTGACAAAAAGCACACCCATCAGTGTGGTCCCCACCACCACCCTCATGGTGTGGTCTGTAGAAATCAAGGGTTAAGACCCTACCATTTTACCTTTTCCTCTTTCTCTCTCGGTGCTTCACATAGTTTCCTAATGTACATCATGGAGAGATATGTGGCTAAACAGAAATGGATTAATTAGTGATGAGGTTATAACTAAACCCCTAAACAGGACTCCCAAGAAGAGGAAGCAACAGAAATTGAAATCAACTTTCCATTTAGATGGAGTTAGCTATAAAACTTGAGGGTTCACCAAGGGCATATTTCTCTGTAGGATTATGGAGGACTGCCTGACCCTGCGAGCTGGATCTCTATGAAAAAGCGACAGGAAAGCAGCAAGAAGAGAACAGAAGAGAGAGGAAGCAAGAGCCACTGAAGGTCGTGCGTACTTGGTCAGCAGCTACAAGCCCAAAAACTTGCTAAATCTCACTTGTCCACATGAAATCTTGTCAGAATCACTCTAAAGATGCTGGGGAACGCCCAAACAAACCATCTCAGTGGTGTAACAGCCACCAGAAAGAGAGACCACCTTGCAGCAAGAGCCAGTGGGAAGAGAGATGGTCACGGTCAGGCCTGATGCACAGACTTGGCAGAAAGCCTTACACCAAAGGTAAGCAAAGATGGTCTCCACGTTTCTAAGCAATGCACTTGACACCAGTTTTAAGCACAGAGCTCCCTTTGGGATCTGATAAATCCACTTCTAATCTTCCTGTTTCTTGTAGCCTTACCAGGAAGGTAATTTTGGAACGAAAACCCAGGCATCCATCTCACTGATAAATGGGAAGTTTCCCACTCAGGTCTTTATTGTTGCTTTGGAGGCCCATGAGAAAAGCATCAGTGGTGACTTTGGATGCATAAAAGGAGCAGGAAAATGGAGCACAAAGGTGCCTGTGTGAGAGCAGGAGATAAAAGGTGTGGATGGGCGGATACAATATTGTCTCCTGATGTGGACTCGGGAGCATCACGGATTTGCAGTTGGAGTGGCAGTTGGGGCAGTTTTCCTGACAGAGATGCTTGAGAATTGAAAGACTGGGGTTTCCACAGCCCTGGGATAACCCACACGAAGTTCATTGATAGGAAAGGGAAAGAGCATTAAAGTAAGTGAAAGTTTGGGCCTAAACCAAAGGGTAGTCTCTGAGAAGGTAAGACAGACACTCATAGTGGGAAGCAGGAGGAAGGCAGCACCAAAAGACAGTACATTATCACGGACATGGAAGAAACGCACACTGGGCAGCGTGGCTTTTCTGGAGAAGACCTGGGTCAGCATCTGCCGTGACAGGTTCTCCAGGGGTTGCATAAAGGCCGCTCTCTTCCCAGTGCAGCCCCTAAGGGCTCGAGTCTCTCCTCACACCATTTTCACAGCAGAGCGACTCCAGCAACTGAATCTGATGTTCATCAGCATAAATTACAGGAGAGCCAGGCACTTCAGCAGAAATGGGAAACGTTCCACCAAACCCGACGTCTAATTTGCCTGCAGCAGTGGGAGGAACATGCAATTTTCCTTTACCCATGGGATTTGATATGTCCAGCAGAGAGATTAAATAATTTTCTGGACCCAGTGGGAAACACCTCTCTGTGCTGAAGAGAGAAGCGAGATGAAATCAGAGATGTCCAAACAAACATTTCTCAGCAATTAATCTAACAGAGTTGGCTGTGTATGTACTCTGGTAGCCCAGGAGCCAGCAACAGAGTGCAGTAACTAGTTCAGAACTGGTTAAGGACACCGAGCACTGAAAAATGGCCACAGCTTCATGTCTGCTGTGGAAATCTCAGAAATGGGTGTGAAATTCCCAGGGAAAAAAGCCTCTAGTGACAACTAGTCATCATTAAGTGGTCATCAGGAGACTGGTTGGGTCAGGAGCGTAAATAACCCCTTGGAGAAGGGACAAGTTTATTTCTCTTCAACTGAGATGGGCAGGATGGGTGCAAAACCCATTGCTGTCCACGGTCACTTTTCTCTGGGTTACCTGTGGTGTGGGTCACGGTCCGAGTCACTGTGCACCTCTGCACTGCACCCTTCATAAAAAAAACGTACCAGAGGAGGTACTGCAGGGACAAGAAGGCAAGAAGGGCTTGAACTTACCAGCTTGGACTCGTAGAGCTGTACGTTTTTGCCAAAGAACCTGTGAGGTAGAGGCATCGAAGATAATATTCCATGCTGGGCTTGATATGAGCTTTGAATTTTGTCATCTGCTGCTGATTTGCTAGTACCAGGCAAGTCCTCTTTCCCGGGGGATGGATACCTAGATGACTCTGAACAGCCTGGAGACAAGACTTTCTTCAGCGGTAAATATCTGACCGATGACATCTCTCTGCTCGGCGACGAGTGCCTCACAGGGGAGACTTCTCCTTCTGGTGGAAGGTATGTTCTTGGGGACAGCTCTCTTCTCGGGGAAAGATGCCTACTGGGCGACAGCTCAAGTCTTGGTGACACACATCTCAGTGGAGATGCCTCCCTCCTGGGAGAGACACGCTGGCAAGGAGACAACCCTCTCCCTGGAGACAGGCACCTTAGAGAAGACAGTTCTCCAGTTGGTGAAAACCGTTTCGGTGAAGTTTCATTTTTGGTTAATAGGTGCTTTCTCGCTAGCATTGGTCTGCTGCTGCCAGCACCTCTGCCAGAGTCCTGGCTCGGAGACCACCTTTTTCTTGGGGAGGTGTCTTTTGAGGTTGACAGGTCCATAATTAAGGACATCTGTGGCCTTGTGACAGACTCTCTTTCAGCAGAAGCCAATTGTTCGGTGGAGGTCAAAGCTGGTCTGTGGAGACTCAAGAAGCTGTGGCACACAGCAACGTCACTGCTGTCTGCTGACCACTTTGTTTCCAGCCCCGAGGAGGAGGCCTGTTGGCCTTCACCTACTTTTTGGCTGACAGAAACAGTTTCTTGGGCTAAAGACAATGCTATTTCGGTGCCCTCCTCTTGAGAAGATGGAGAGCCACCTGAAGAGTGCATCGGGAGAGTGGTGTGTTTGCCTTCTGACAACTTTAAAAGTGGCTCATCTTGGCTCTCCTCTTCCTCCTCATCTTCCTCATCTTCATTGTCATCATCGTCGTCAGATTCCTCTAGGTCTGAAAATTGATGTTCCTCAATTGGCTCAGATCCCTCCCGCCCCTCAGAGTCCTGGAATAGGTCTTCACTGGTTCCTGAAGAGACAGGCAAACACAAAACAGGAGAGTGTAAAACACAAATACAGGCACTATTTTTGTGCTATATCTGCTTAGAAGTTGTAAGGGAACAAGAGGACAGAGGACTCGTCTATTTCCTAGATGTGATCATCTCCCACTCCCAAGCCTACACTCTTGCCCTCTGTGCCAACTCCACTCTCGATGATCCCAGTAGATCCCAGTGAATCCTACCACTGATACCTCCTGCCCTACTCTAACTTTGGTTCCAGCCACTGCTCTACCAACACACACAGCCATTGGTCCTGCTTCAGCCGTGCCTTTCACACACCCTGCCCGAGTTCCTCTAGGAACACAAACAAGGCTCTTCACAGATGAGGAGACCAGCAGTGCTCTCATCCTTTGGTGGGCTTTTTTTGAGTATTTGTTGCAATGGTGCCTACAAAACTTCTCCAGCTGCCAAAGTAGGGGAACGTTGGTGGGACGATTGCTCCCATCCTCCATGTGTTGGGCCTTTCCCTGCATAGATTACATAACAATTAATCATTAGCGAGACAGGATTGTTATTAAAACGCCATCAATAGGGTTGAAAGAATCCCTGTGGATTTTCCCTTATGGTGATCAATTCTGGCTATGATGCAGATGCTTCTTTGTGGCAGAGGTTTTTGCTCTCTGTCTGTGGAAGGCCTTGCACAAGGATGCTTTGTTAACAAGAGCTTGTAAAGAGTGAGTAGGACACAAAAGAAAGCCCATTCTAAAGGATTTTAAATATATCTGAGTGATCTGCCCTAGTTTTGGTCCTGCTCTGGCAGGGGGTTTGGACTCGATGATCTTCAGAGGTCCCTTCCAACCCCTAACATTGTGTGTGAAATCTGCAGGTAAAAAATACAGCACCTCTCTTCTACTGGTTAATGGTTGGACTCAATGATCATAAAGGTCTTTTCCAACTGAAATGATTCTATGATTCTCTGATTAGGGGGCCAGAAGAAGCTTTCTGAGCTCAGTTCCAAGCTCCTGAGCAGATCACTGCTGGCTCACCCGCTGCTCTGCTCTGCTCTGCACTGAGAAAAACCTGCATTTCCCTGTGCCAGATGTGCAGGGATCATGGCAGAAACGCGAGCTCAGCCTCAAGAGCTCCATCGGGAACAGCCACTGGATGTCACTGTAGCTCAACAAAAATTCCACCATCGGGCGACTTCACTGCAAGTCCCCACTGCTCTGGAGGAGCTAATAAACCACCAGGTTCTCAGACTCCTGTTTGTGCCAAGCACTGAGACGATGGGTGTGGGACGTGCTTGGTCCCTGGGTTTGGGAGGAGAGGACCTGGATGCTGCTTTGACACCCAAGTGAAGCTGCGTAACTCATGGCAGCACTGCTGGCCTCTTTTCCCTGTCAGTTCAGCCTAGGACGCTGTTTCTCTGGTGAACACTGAAACGGTTTTCCATTTAGAGCTGCCATCTGTCAGCAGGACGAGCCGGAGGGGAAATTAAACAGAGCTGATGCTGAGGCTGGACCACACCTGCCCGCAGCAGGCAGGGTGGTTTACACAAGGGGACACGGCCACACAGTGTGAAGTTGCTGTGATCTATGGATAAAAAGTCTTAATTTTGCTCACTTTGAATAACAGTCTTGTTATGTTACATTTTGCTCATGAAGTATTTGGCATTACCAGTGAAATAAGAGGTGTATTTTTACCACGGCTTGGGATCCACCCAAGAGTTGGCCTGAAATGCATCTCATTTGCTCCCCACCCCGTCTCAAAAGTATGTTATCTAGTCCCTAAAGCGAGACCTACTGCAGAACCCCTACAGCATCACGCCGAGGGCAGCAGCTCTCCACAGAGAGGCTGACTTGCCTTGTGAGATGCTTCTATAATGATGGTGTTTGCTGAACCGAGGATCCAGAGGCGGGTTGTTTGCAAACTCCCAAAGGAACTGAGTTTGGAACAAATATTATTCCAAACGACCAGTTTCCCCAGCTGTAGGGTGAACTGGGCATATTTACTGCCTGGAAAAGGAATGCGATTCACTACCAGAGCTATGAGCTAGTCCCTGACTCTGGTTTTAGGATTTGAAATCTACAGGATTCAGGACGGACAGGCAGCTCCAGCCTCACCGCGTGGCTCTGAGAGCCTTGCCCTGTGTGGTCTCCTTTTTTGGCTCCACACAGTGGACGGACGCTGGCCAGGACAGACAGCAAGGTCAGAAGTATGGAGTGAGGGAAACATGAAGCCAGCTCCGCACTGGGGAGTTGTTTGCATTTGCCACTGAGGGAAACACTGCAATGAGTCCAGGGACAGCCCAAAGGGAAATTGCTTTGGCCTCCTCATAGAATCACAGACTGGTTTGGGTTGGAAGGGACCCTTCAAGGTCATCTGGTCCAACCCCCCTGCAGGGAGCAGGGCCATCTGCAACCAGAGCAGGTTGCCCAGAGCCCCGACCAGCCTCACCTGGAATAGTTCCAGGGATGGGGCATCAACCACCTTTCTGGGCAACCTGGGCCAGGGTCTCACCCTCAGTGTAAATCTCCCTCCTTTTGTTTAAAATCATCTCTCCTTGTCCTGTCCCAACAGGCCCTGCTCAAAAGCCTGTCCCCATCTTTCTGACAGGCCCCTTGAAGTCCTGAAAGGCCACCATAAGGTCTCTCTAGACCATGAAAACACACTCCTTGGAGGCAGAAAGAGTGCTCAGACCCAAGCCCCATCTTCTGGCAACTGAAGTGGATTTTGCTGAGCTAACTGGAAGAGAAAGGGCAAGTCAGGAGAAGACAGAGAGACAGGGTGGAAGGAGAGAGGAAGCTGGTGAAAATGTGCCCTGTCGCCGGCTTTGTCTGAGGGTTGCATTTCATTCCACGAGTGCTATTCTAAGGTTATCCTACCAAACTGGCGCAATCACATGAAGCAAAACCACTGCAGGAGTCAAGAATTATACTCCAATCTCCTTTTATAGTAACACCCCTTACTTTCTCCTGCCCCTTAAATAGAAATAAAAACAATCAAGTGAAATATAACTCTAGCTTAAAATAATCCAGGGAGTTTTAGGAATTGCTGCTCTCCCCCCACCAGCCCCCAAAGGAAAGCAGAGCAACCTTCCTGCACTGGTTTCTGTCACATCGAAATACACTTTTTTTTCCTTAATTAAAATAGTCCTTGCTAGGCTGTTCTGAGCTTCTTTGCAAGGAAGAGAGAAGACACTCTGGGGTTACATAGGGGAAGGCTCTTTGCGATCCACGACTCTGCAAGCAGGGGATGGGTGATGGAGCTGGGATCTCAGGTTTCTCATCCACTTTTGTGCCATTTTTCTGTCATTTTCTTGCCCATCCAAATAGCCTCAACCATTACAGTACAAAATAGGATTTTCTGAGCATCTTCACGGCTGTTTTAAATATTTCCTTGGCTTTTGTGAGCAAGGGGCCTCCTTACTCATGAGGCAGAATATCTGAAATTCCAGCAGAAGTCTGGTGTTGCCTTTAACCAGGTGAAAAAGAAGCTGGAAGGAAAGAGAGGAAACGTCCCCTGATACCACCTCTGCATCCCTCCCTGGCAGACCATCCCCTTTACAAAGACACAAATGGTCTTCAGTGGGAGGAAGTGGGGATTGTGTATTTCCTGTAGTTCCCAAATCACCCGGATCATTCGTGTAACGAGTAAGTTCAGACAGCGCAATGCATCCCAGCGAGCGGCCGCGCAGCCGCCAGCGACAACGGCGGAGGAGTCACTTCCGAAAGCTAAGGGGCTCCCGTCCTCTGCAGCCCAGGCAGGGCCCTTCTGTGCTGGGCTTAGCAGGTGTCCAACCACCATGTCCAGCCACAAGCAGTCAGGGGCTGGTGATTTAAGGATGGCCAGAAAGTAAGTCCCCCAGCTGATGGTCCCGTCCTTTCTGCTGAGTGCTCTCCCAGCTGACCTGGGGATTCAAGGCAGAACCTTCTTGGGCTTTTGTTCAGACCTACTCTTTCCATGAGGCCAAAGGCTGAGACCAGCTCAGCCTCATCATCTACCAGACCTCTGTTTTTGCAGGCAGAGTGCTCCCATCTGCTTACAGCCTGGGTAGAGCTCTCACACCGCTCACAGGAGGTGCTGCTATTAACCCTGTATGAGCCTGGGGAGGAAGGACCGAAGGAAATCATCAGTGAAAGCATTCTCCTGGAATGGAAGGGAGCCCTGGCAGCTCTGTCCTCAGAAGGCTGCAATTACATGTAACATAAATAGGACTCCTGATTTGCAGGTTTTCAAAAGTGACACTCAATTAATAAGATTCATTAGTTCTAATTGACTGCAAATGGAAAGGTTTAAAATAACAGTTGCTCTTTTCAGAGTCACGCAACCAACATTTCAGGAGCCACTTTCCTCTCTCCCTACCTCTGCAGAAGCATCACCAACGGGTGGTGTAACAGCAGTGAGGGATTTCTGGAGACCATCAGCTAATCAATTATTTTAAATGCATTCCCAGGCTGAAGGTGTTCTCTGGCAATCCCACACGGGAGCAGCCTCCTGCTGCTTGCACCACGCCAATGTTTTTTCCTTGTGGCAGCTACTGTGAAAGCCCCAACCAGGTTTTCTCTTGGCCATGGCCTCCTTTGGAATGGCCACCACCAAGTACAGCACATCTCTGCCTGATCAGAAAAGGTTGCTCTGAAGAGCTGGAGAACAGCCAAGAATTCAAGCAGATTTAAAAGACAGAAAGCTGTCCCTCGAGGCAGAGTGGGATGCTGTCAGCCAGGTCAGGTATCTTCAGCCTTGGGTAGAGAGGTTTGTTACGTGTGGCATGGGAGAACCCTTTGTCCATCCCTGCATGTGTCAGGAAAGGCACTGGGTATCTGCTAATGCCCAAGGGCTCTTTCTTTCTCCCATGTCCTCATCCCCTGGCTGCTCAGAAGTTCTTCACCAGGAGGGTGGTGAGACCCTGGAACAGGTTACCCAGAGAGGTGGTGGAAGCCCCATCCCTGGACGTTTCTAAGGCCAGGCTGGATGGGGCTCTGAGCAACCTGCTCTAGTGGGAGGTGTCCCTGCCCATGGCAGGGGGGTTGGAACTGGATGATCTTTAAGGTCCCTTCCAACCCAAACCATTCTGTGATTCTATGAACCAGAACACAAGCCTGAAAGGGATTATAACTGCCAGTGGGACTTACAGATATCTCCTATCTCTGCTAGCACACTGAGCCATGGTTTGTTCTGGTCAAGGACAGTCGCATCAACCCTCCAGGACAGTGACACAAACCCTGCAGCTCCATCAGTTTGCTCTGCATCTGTGCCTCTGAAACGGGGCGGCCACATTCTGCAGGAATGCTAATTCCCAAACTGTGCGCAGTGGTTTTTTTGGCTGTGTGGTAGATGGCCTGACCCACAGATATCTTCTTGATTGCTCCTGCAATTCAAGTTGAGACAACAGCGTACCAGCGCCCGCGAACATCCCCAGCACAGTTTAATTAACCAGCACGGAGATACTCCATGGATACAGCACTCAGTGAGGGACGGCATTTCAGAGCTTCACTATCCAAAAACTGACACTTAAAGCACCTTGGCAGGTCCAAGAAGCCAGGGGCTGCCCAGCAGGCAGAGCCTCCCCAGCCCTGGGAATGACCAGAACCACGAGCTCCCTCTGCAGCAGAGCAAACCTCTTCCCACCACGGGCTGCAGAGGAAAACACAGCTCCATGCTGTTTCATTACCTATGAAGCAGGAAGCACATGCCACTGCCCGTGTCCCGGGAACCAGCCCCTTTCCCATTAAAGCCTCCGATGGACTTGACCTCAGCAGGAGCCCGGGGTGATAAGCACTGTTTGTTGTTCCTGCCGAGTTAACATTCCCTGGCTCACAGCATCGTCTCCAGAACTTGCTCAGCTGATGTTCACTTTATAAAAATAACCATGGCGCCGTGTGTTTTATGAAGCTCATTTTAACCCATTGTCAACAAACCCTTGTGGGCTGTGGCAGAATGAATCCCAGGGATGGGGGAATCAAAATTGTTTGGACTGAGACAGGAGGATGAAACAGGAAACTGGGAAAAAAGTGCTGAAGACAGCCACAAGAGCTGCTTTCATACTGGGATTTCTGGGGTGGCAGCCAGGAAGGGTCACTGGTATCACAACCAGCCTGCAACGCAATGCAAACAGAAACCACCACCCTGTGCTGTGGCACTAAGTGTTTTATCCAGGAATAAACTCACTGTGACAGAGACAACAGACCTGTGCTCCCACAGCCTCTCTTCTCTCTACAGCTGGTACGTTTGGGGTCTCTAAACACCCACTGAATGCAAATGCAGATGACCCAAACTCTGCTACCCCTAAGGCTTCTTCACCATCATTCCTGTGCTGTGGCTCCAGCCCTGAATACTCAGGGTCTTGCTAAAGGAAACAGAATAACAATTGTAAAAACATCTAACTGTTCCCTGGAGACACATAACCTAGCCCTTCACAGCTGTCGGAGCACAGCCTCCAATAATAACTTGGGTAAAACATCTCTTCTAGTTCAAACTGCTACATAAGACTTCACCATGTTCCTTCATCTCCCAGCTTCAAGATCTTCCTCACCTTTCCCTCAACATTTCTGATGGAGACAGGAGTGGTCACCACGCTCCTGCCTGATGTTGCCCAACCTCCCAGGAGATCTGCTTCCTGGGATGACTTCAGGGAAATTCAGCTGCAGATACTATAAACCAGGGTGGAAATTACTAAATAAGAGAGCCATGCATCCTTCTCAAAGAACAGACAATCTCCTGAATTTACAAAGCCTTGGACAGACTTCGAGTGTGTGTTTGTGAATAAGCAGACGAAAGAAATAAGCAGGTGAGTGAGGGTAAATGTATCTTCTTACAATGCACTCCGAATAATGCCACTAAATGTCAAAGCACCATGTTATTTTACTTTGGCTGGCTCTTTCTCTACTGAGAAATCATCCAGATAATTTCTGACCTGGGTAATTCACCTTCATCCTACACATGGAAAAGACCTGTGAGAGTGAGGGCTGTGGGAAGCAGCTGCCCCTGTCCTGCTCACACCCCATCCTGGCATGCTGAGATCTCCAGCAGTGGTATAGGGTCCAGGCTGGGGCTGCCTACAGAGATGGGAGCAGCTCATACCTGCACCAGTTCCTCCAGGCACAGCTCAAGTTTGCACTGGCAATTTGGAGACTCCTGGGATCAGCCAGGATCTGTATGTAAGATGGGCAGATTCCTAGAAGATGATCCTTATGGAAAAGTTCTTCTTTGGAAGCTCTTTCAGGAGGATGGTACCCCCCGAATCACAAGTGCTCCTGAATTGCTGCAGTGTATCCCCTCTGCAAGAAGATGACTGCAGCCTGCATGGGCAACACACCGAAGGGTCACCCCCACACTCACGCTCAGCACTTCAGCTCCAGTAAAATCTGCTGTCAGATTCTAACTGGGGGATCTCCTTCACCAGCCAGACTGTGCTTGCAGCAGGAAAGTGGAGGTTCACAGCCTCATGCAATGTATCCTTGGGGATGGGTCTCGATTTGCTGCTTCACAGAGCCCCTCTACAGCCAGGAGAGACACAGGCTCTTCCAGAGCACTGCTCCTGAACTCCCTGCTAGAGATACCCTGAAATCCCAAGAAGCACCTTCTCACACCATGGAACCACTATTCATTTTGTCTATAGCCCCACGCAGAGTGCTGGGCCAAACGCAGCGTGCTCCCATCCCATCTGTTTACTCTTGCCTGTGTCTGCAGCCAGCCAAAATACTTCAGACAAACTTGCACAACCCCCAGCATGGAGACACAGGCTCACAGACTGTCCCACGGATGCAGCCTCCTGGGGTGGCCCTGTAACCCACATCATGGAAACAGAAATCCCTGGATGCTGAAATGAGCCTGGGGTGACCAGAACTGCTCCATATCTTTGAGAGGATGCTCTGCGGAGCACGTCTCCTGCCTGGATGGATGGGTGGGTGGGGGTGTGGGTGGGTGGAAGGATGAATGGACAGGGGGATGGATGGATGGAGGGATGGATGGATGGATGGATGTCATCCTGTCTTAGGAGGAACAGCAGGTTTGTAATGTGAAAGATTTTACCTTCTTCGGCTTCCAGTTCCACCAGTGAAGATACCAACACGCCCATCTCCTGACATTTTTTGCTGTGGGCCTTTGACTTCATATGTTTAGTCAGATTCCCTGAAAAGAAGCAGAAAACAATCTGATCAATATGGCTTTTTCTTTTTCTTTTTCTTTTTCTCTTTTTCTTCTTCCTTTTCTATTTTTTTTTCTATTTTTGCAGGCTCATCAGCAACAAGCGAATAATTTGTCTCTGAACCAGACAAAGCAGGGTCTGACTCTCCCCAAACCACCATCCATGATAAATATCCCACAACACAAAGCTAAGTCCTCCCTTTCATTCCTTTGCTGCTGTGCTGGGGTGGAAGAGGAGGTGCTGGCAGGGTTGTGTGACCTGTAAAGTTAGGGTACACTTTTGAGTTTGGGGGGGAAGAAAAGTCCTGGGTTCTTTTCAGCTGTGATGGTGCAGCAAAGAAAAATGGCAGGAAAGTAGGGAAGAGAAACACATCTCAATCTAACATCACCTCCCACCTCATCCCAGCACACAGGGTCACCTGCCTGGAGGTGAGGAGCTCCTTAGCACCCCGGGGCAGACCAGACTGGTACTGCTGAAGTGAGTGCTCGAGGTGTCAGCAACAGGAAAAACCCTATAATCAGCCTGTCCTCCCTGCAGGATGGCTCAGATGCTCTGGCATGCACCAAAGTGCCAGGCAAAAGTTCTCTACTCCCTGGAGCAGGAGGAGTTAGGGACCCTCTGTGCTCCAGGGTCTGGCAGCACTAAGAAAACCTGCTGAGCACTAATGAGGCTTCCTCAGGGCTGGGGTGGAAAGAGCAGCCCCTGCAAGGGGGAGTCCAGGATGTGGGGTCTTCGCTCACTGCTCTGAGACAGTGTGACGGGATAACTCGGGGGCACGCCAGCCTCGCAGGGCACCTCTCCAATTAGAACTCCCAAATTACAAGCAGGTTAATTAGACAGCTATTAACCCTACTTGTATTCAGGGGAAATGCTGAACAAAGGGAAACCCTTGTTGAGGGGGAAAAGGTAGGTGGGTGGAACGGAGAGAAAGATAAAAGGTAAGAAATAAAGTAAAAATGTCTCATTTTTCCCTTTCCTCTCCCACACTTTTTTATGGCCTGAGCTGCTGATGCGAAGAAACCTGGGCTCTTGCTGAAGATCCACTAAAGGACCGGTTAATTTCCCAGCACAGCCCAGGAGCTGGCCGAGCACTCCAGATTCACCGCAGCAATCTGATGTGCCATCAGCCTTCCTGCTGAACACCAGCCTTGTTTTAATCACCAAAATAAAAAAAAAAAAAAGAAAGAAAGAAGAAAAAAACTGAATTCTCGCACTTTATTATAACCTTCAGCTGAGGACTGAGGCTCCCTCCACTGGTATCCTGCAATCCACAGAGTCCCCTGGTCCCTGAGCTGGGTGGGAGTATAGAGAGCCTCTATCAACCTCTCCTCCCGCTGCTCCGGGTAGTATAAATAAATAAACAACTATTCATTGGAGCAGAGAATTACCCGTGACGCCCTCACATCTCAGAAGAGTGCCATAACCATCTAACTACCAAGTTAGTTTCTCTTTAGCCCATGAATTATTTATTTAGCCTATTTTATACAAAATGGAATAGCTCCAACAGGAAAGACCAAGGGAGACAAACGCTGACTATATATCCTTGTGTATCTGGCACCCATCTAGGATGTGGATTCAAAGGGTATTTAATAATTTAAATGCAGCCAAACAGCTCCAATGAGAGAGATTTATTATTTTTAAACTTCATGCCTAAATACCCTTAGCCCCAGGGTTAGGGCAGTGGGCATGAGGATGAGGCCAGCCTGGATCAGGACCTTGCTCCCCATCAGACCTTTCTTTCTTCACTCTGGACCAGGAGTTTTGCTGGGGACCCAAAGAGGACCTGTCAGAGAGGAACACGTTCTCATGGGCACCTCTGGTTCCAGTGAATCACCATTGTTTTAAAGTGAAAAAAAGGTTTCATCAAAAAGTATCCAACGAGTCCAACTTGTGGCCTCATGGAACTGGAATTTAATTTTGGACCTAACTAGCAAAAAAGACAAACTGACTCAGTCTGTTGAAATCAAACCCTGCTGCTGCTGCCTGTCCATCACTGCACATCACATCTTGGCTGGCAAGAACGACCCATCTTTGCTCGGTTACCACAGCAAATTCCCCAACTGGATTCCCTCCAATGATAATAAACACAGAAAATAAGCCCAAGTAAATGCCTGGTGTGAGCGGGGGGGTGTTGGTTAACCCACAGCCTGTGGCACCTCGGGCACTCAGCTGTGATCCCCACGGTGGGAAGGGTGGGGAGGGGATGTTCACCAGGCATTCTGGTGCTTCCACATCCCCAAAATAAGCTTATAAATTCATCTGGCTTCGGCTAAAGCGGGCGGGTGTAACTGACTCCTTGGGAGGGGCTGCTGAGTGCAATGCTTTGGGCGAGAGTGTGGCCACTCCCTACTCGAGGGAAGGACTCTGGTCCACAGAGGCAGGCAGCGGCCACCTTGGCCACTCCAGGTGTCTGACGGCTGGTTGTACACACAGGTTGTCCCTGCTGCCTTCGCTCCAGGGCTGCTGGCAGCAGATGTGGGCTCTCCCTTTGCTGCTGTGGGGTCCGGGCAGGCGCGGAGAGCTCAGCCAGCTGCTCCTGCAGCCTGCAGCTCTCCACCCAGCACTTCACTGCACCTACTTGGACTCAGCTCCACCCTGAGCAACAGTTCGGGTTGACAAGCTCTGCCAAAAGCCATCAGTGTCACTTCCTTTTTTATTTTCTTTCACTGGAGGCAACTGTCCTTGTGCAAGGCAATGCCATGGCTGCTCCTCTTCCTTCCCCACCCAGGCTGCCTGCACAGGCCTGAGCTGGAAGACACCGAGCAGGCAACGCCAAAATCCCTCGTGCAAATGAGTTTATGCAAAATACTGAGGGACCGATCCATAGCAAGTGTTGCTTTCTTCCCCTTTCTCTGGTTTTCTGCTCTGCTTTCCATCTTCCTTCATTCTTGTTTGTTTAGATAAGGTAATACCCACACGCACTGATAAACAAGATAAGCCTGCCAAGCTCTTGGTGCAAATCCCCCTGGGGCACAGTCTATCCAGGCACAGCACCCTGCACCAACACCAAGAGGAAATTCCAACATCATAGGGATGCTGCTCTCCTTTTAGGGAAGGGAGACTCAGCAGGGGCCAGATTCTCATCTGACCTAAGTCTGCATCATTTTAAGGAAGTTAAAAGCTCAAGGCTTATTTACACCAGCTGAGAAGCTGAGCTATCATCTTGGAAGCCATTTGGAGGACAATGACATTTATCTTATCAGGGTTCTTCTTACAGTTTGTGTTTTTAGACCCCTTAATTAATGCTGGCAGGATTAAATGCTAAAGTCCTTCGGCAAATTTCCAGTAAAATCAACACCACTTTGCCTAAGTAAAAGTTGGATATGAATCCTACAAGGAAGGACTCACAGCTACTTGTTGCCTCACAGAGTTCTGGCTCCCATCTTTAGAAAAAAAAAAAACCAAAACAACCAAACAAACAAATAACAAACCCCTGATAGCACTGCTTCCTTGGAAACAGGGAAAAACCAAACACATTTGAAGGAGCAAGACTGAAATTAGCAGGCAGGGAAGCTGGATTCAAAGAGCAAAACACTTAGATGGGATCCAAAGCAGGTACGTGGTCCTCACTATGGATTATTTTACCAAAAAGTTCCCAGATTTGATATCAACTGGCTAGATTTAAGTAAATTCAGGAATCAGTGGAAACTGTGACCCCACCCCAACCATTGCTGCAGTGGAGGAAGACACGGTGTCGGCACAGCTCCCTCATTACTCCTGCTCGTACCTACGAATAACCTGCTGCCTAAGCTCCAGTGATGTTGTGAGGTCTTATTCTGGACTTAAAGCAGCTTAAATACTTCTGTTGTTTTCAGAAAGATAAAACTCTGGTGTTCTAAAAGTACTCAAAGCAGCTTAATAGGGACCAGAAGTGATTTCCTAGTTAATTTTAGAGGGGAAATAATTTTTTTCAGAGTAGCCATTATCATATTTTAAAGGTAGTAGAGTTAAAGCAAAATGTAGGGAAAAGAAATGTTGAGATTCCTGGAAAAGTTCTCATGTCTGTGCTGGGCATACACCACACTTTCCATTGCTCCTATTAAAAGTGAACAATGTGACAACAAGAAGGAAAAAAAACCCAAACCAATAAATGACCAACTCATGACCTCAGCATCCAAGGCGACGTTGTGATACAAACATTCACAGCTTTCCAGGACTTAAGCATTTTCATATTCATCTTTTAAAATAATATGTGAGGAAAGCACCAGCTCCTCTGTAAACGAGCAGACTCCCACTTCGCTGGGAGACTCGCACACAGAGAAACCCCTGAAATTGGTTTGATGTGGGACTTAAATAATATCCAGGCCTTCATTTAGGTCTCAGCCTGGAGACAATGTCCCCAAGTGACACCCTATAAGAAGGGAAGCTTTAATTTCTATGATTTATTGGGCAAAAGATTCCATTTTTAAAAAAATTGTATTCTCTTTTGTAATTATTGACTTAAAGATTAAAGGAGAGAATGTGAACATCCAGCCTGTCTGTATTGATACAGGCTATAAAATATTAGCCATCTTCTGTATCAAGCCTATCAGCTTGTGTTAGCTGAAAATTAATCTTCCAGAAGGGTACCCAGGCTGGATTTGGAGATTGCAAAATGCAGAGAATTAGGGTATTTCCCATTGAGGCTGGTGCTGAGACTTAATAGCTGCACTGTTTAAAAAAATAACAGCTACTATTTCACTTGAATTTGCCAGTCTTTCACTTCCAGCCCTCATTCCCTTTTTTTAATTTATTTAACCTTTCCTTGGTAAGTTGAAGAGCCTTTCTGCTCACAACATTTCATCTGTGTCTGGACCAGCGGGTCATTTTCTGTTCTCAGCACCACATCTCATGGCACATTGCATAAGGGAGCAGGCAGCAAATTCCTGAGGATAACTCTGTCCTCATCCCATCGGAGGTTCGTGACGCCCCGAGGAGCGGGGGGAAACCAAAGCCTCCTCCCAGCTCCACGGGGATGCTCAGACCCTTTTTCTCTTCCCAGCAGCTGAGGAAGGGTCCCAGCAGATGCAGGGTGCAGGGCTCTTTTGCAGATCCATCTGTCCTGCTACAACAGCAGTTAATTCTCACGGAGCTTTCCGCCAGTTGGACCTGCTCTGTAGTTTCCAGAGGAGGCTTAGCAGAGCGCTGAGTCTGCTAGAGCAGTAATAATAATAAACTGTGCAGCCATAACCTTGCCTTTAAGGGCTGAGGGGGTGATGCATTTAATATATTAACATGTTCAATAACCTCAGTGCCTGTCATGGGCTGATTTAAGGAACAGCAAACTAATTTATTAAAGGAAGACTATGGCTGAGGACATGAAGAAGTCTGGTGTCTGGGAACTGAGTGGACTAGACTATCAAATGGATATCTTCAGCCAACAGGCACCGATGTCCTTTACACGAGCACCTTTTAAATTAATATGAAGCTCCTCATCCCTTCTGACCTCCAAGGAAAGGCAGCGGCATCTCACAGCGAGCTGCTCCATATGCTCTGTCCAGAAATTTTAAGAAATCTTAAGTAATCAGGACATGAAAGTCTGAAGTGAGTCTGAAGGAGAACAGAGAATAGCTGTGGAAAAGGATAATGTCTGCACAGGAGGGAAATTAATGTGCCAACACTGACCCATATCCCCAAGTCACCCAAGAGGAAGAGTGAAGAAAGGGGCTGAACCTCCTTTGAGGGCCTGGAGATGAGTGACAAGGGAAGGCTGGTGGTTCCTGTGCCCCCTCTGGGAAGGTGGTCAATGCAAAAGCTCTCCCTGCCCTTCCTGAAAGGGAAAGTTGTTAGGCTGCAACCTCTTCTTCATTTCCTTCCTGTTAAGAAAACAATGAAGAAGCTGCTTAACTTCTTTTAAACAACCTCTTGAAGGCCACAGTAAGAAACCTCTTAGGAGAGCACTACTCTCCTAAGCAGAGGTAGAGACACCTCATTAAAGAGGCACGTTTAGAACTGGTCCAGAAACATAAAATCAAATAAATCTTTACAAACCAAATTTCCAAGACTGCTGTTTCCATCAGCTAAGGGAGCAACACCAAAAAATCTCATGGATTTGCTTTAAAATAATAATAAAAAAAATTCCCTTCAGTTCTGTAACCCAAAGGAACAGTGTCAGAAAAGCACAAAAAGGAGACAAGCAGAATAATTAGTGAAAAAGGGAAAACATTTAAAGCCTTTCCTTTTGTAAAAACTTTCCCCATTCTTGGAACACAGATATGG
>JANHGN010009727.1:30683-41618 GCA_024605025.1 Megaceryle maxima
TAGACCCCTCTCTCACACAGCCCCATCTCTCACGCAGCCCCACCTCTCACCCAGCCCCCTCTCTCACCCCGCCCCATCTCTCACGCAGCCCCATCTCTCACGCAGCCCCATCTCTCACACAGCCCCATCTCTCACACAGCCCCCTCTCTCACACAGCCCCATCTCTCACGCAGCCCCATCTCTCACGCAGCCCCATCTCTCACACAGCCCCCTCTCTCACACAGCACATACAAGGCACAGCACAGCGTGTCCATTTGCACTGAATCCAGGAGTCCCTGGCAGTGCTGGTGTGTCATGGACAAGCCCTTGGCTTGCCAGCAGCACTGGTCACCATGACTGCAAAGTGCACATTGGTTCAGCAAGAAACTCTAGAGGCAACTTCAGGGATAAATGCATCCTGCTCATTTCTTCACTGTGGGAATCTAAGCATAGGTAGGAGGAGCAGAAATTTTATGTCACTACAAAAAGCCCCATGATCACTCAGGACAGCTCAGGCTTAAGTTACCCTTTCTGCTTTTTATAATATCCCTGGTGGGTCCTCACAGCTCAGATTTTACCTAAGGCAATTTTCCACATTTCTTTGAATGGGAAACAATAAAGTGGGTGTATCCCCCCAGCGCGCTCCTTGTGATCACTGCTCTGTCAGCACGACCTTGGTGGCACTGGGGCTGCGTGGGACATGTCAGCTGCTTCAGAAGTGATGTTAGCACCATGGGTGGTCAGGGCAGATCAGGGATTCTCCAGCCTGACTACAAAAAATGAACACTGGCAGAGCCCACAGATCGCTGAAAAAAGCCACAGGAGTTGCTTCCTATAGCACTGCCCTGTGTCAAGGTGGCCAGACCACCAGGACGTGGGGAGGTCAGTACAGAGACATCAAGTTGAAGGAAATGGTTCTTCATGGGATCACATCTGGGACACTGTGTCCAGGTTTTTTGCGTTTCAAAATTTGAGTGGTGCCATCGAGCCAGAAAATATGGGAGGAAAACAACATCTCTGGTGAAGGGGGTGGATGCAAAGGTGAATCTGGGAGGAAGGCATACAAAAAGTGAATGATTCAAACATTGTACTGATCAATAGATGGTGAAAGGTGTAGAGACAGGCTGATGATAGGGAAAGATGTACATGATGGGCAGGATGGAGAGACAGTGAGTACTGACAGTTAGACAGTTATCCTGAGAACTACAGAGTGAAACCGAGAAGTGGAGAATTTAAACTAAATAGGAAAAAAAATGGGCAATGTCTTCAAGTAGGTTTACCCTACAGAGAACCATGGCCTGGATTTAAACAGTACGACACCTCCTGCATGTTCAGCCTTTAAAGAAACTCTCACTGGACACAGCTCCTTGCTGAAAGTCACTGGAAGAGATGACAGGAATGTTGACACCTCCATAACACACACAGAGCAGTCTCCAGAGGTAGACAAAACAGCCAGAGCGAAAGCAATACAGAAGAAAATATGCATAAACAACCCAAATCCACACAAGAAACTTCAACTACCGCAAAAACACAGGCCAGAGAATGACTTTTAATGGCATTCCTCCATCAGCAGAAGCAAATCCATTTGCCAATAGAGCCTGTTTTGATTGAAGAAGTGTTGTGAACTCGAGGGACAAAAGGATTTGTGGCTTCAGGAGCTGGTCTGCACCAAGAGGACTGTTCCACCAACAGCTGTATCTGAGCCCTGACCCTGAAGCTGGCCCTCAAGCAGTATGGCATGTCCAAGACAGACCATGGGACTTCCACCAATTAAATTAATCCAACACAGAGCAAATCCAATACCAGCAAAATTGCATATGGATGTAAAACTGCAAAACCAGTCCAGTTTTCTATTACTTCCCTGAACGTTTTGCTTGAGTGAAAGCTTGATTCAATTTTGGGTTGTGGCATCAAACCTCTTCTAGTCTATTAGAAGTAAAATCACAGTTACACTTATTATGGCTCTATCTGCCATTATACAACTTCATCTTCTACTCTTTAATCATCTAATTGTCATTGCAAGCCAGCCACTATAAAAACACATCTATTTCAGAAAAAAGAAAAAAAATCAATGTAAATAGTACCACGCTGCTTTATACAAGCTGAAAACCTGGATTTGATTACTAAAATGCAATTAGAGATGAAACCAGACTGAAAATAAAATGGAAGCACATTCACTGCAAGGTGAAAGTAATTCAGCGGAACGCGCGTACAACGTCCCTGCCAGGTGGTCAGCTTTAGCCACCTAAGCATGAAAAAATGTGGAATTTATTGATTGTGTGCACAGGCTAATTAGTCCCTTCTGGGCTTCCCTTCCATTAAATCCAATTGCAAGAGCAGAGCTGTAATGCAAAAACTTCCACAGCCTCTCCCATCTTGTTTAATGACTGGGCCACGTGTTCCCATCCTCAGAAGATGCCAAGCAAGAATCAAACGGTTACTGCAGGGCACGTGCAACGAAACCCCTCATCCCCCCACTGCAGGGGCATAAACAGGAAAGGAAAATGCCAGCAATTGGTTGCTGCAGTGGTTTGCAGCAACAGGGACATGAGGGAAGCATCACAGAACATCACCTCCACCTTCCACCTCTCCTTGCCCATTTCCGATGATCTCCCTACTTGTTATTAGAATAAATTATCACCGTGCGACGGCTACTGCCAGGCTGGGATTTTTCTCCCAGCAGCAGCCAGACGGGTTAGGTCACCACATAGCAGGGCTAGGCACACACGCTGTTCCCAGGGCACTGCTCCACCACCACCTTTCCCTTTTGAAGATCAAATACAAATAGAATAAAATACTGGATTAAAAAAAAAACAAACAACAAACCAAACCAAGTAAAACAAACAAAACCACACAGACAAAAAAACCCCAACCAAAAAAACAAACCAAAGAAAACCACAACCAAACCAAAGAAAACCACAACCAAACAAAACAAAACCACAACCAAACAAAACAACCAAAAGAAAAAAACAAACAAAAACAAAACACCAAAAAAACCCCCCAACCTAACCCTAACAACAAACCCCAACTGCCACAATCTCATACATCTGGTTCATAAAATATTCATAGAGAAAGTCTAGCATGGAAATCCCCATAGGTGACCTGTCTCAATCCCGTTTCTTCCTCCTCCACCTCCATCAGAATTGATTAAACAATTTCCGGAGAATCTGACTTTAATGACTCTGTCTGACTCTAAGTGACTCGCGTCTGACACAAATACTTCTTGCTCTCAAAACAGCTCCTTCTGCAACTCTTTTTCTCAGTGCCCTGGATGCCATCGGTGGTTTAATTATAGGCCACCTTCTTGTCCTTCTGTTGCTTGTCATGTCAAGGAGGGAGGATTGGATTTAATGGCTTGGCTCCAGTGCTTTATTTCTCAGTATTAACCACGCTACCTGGATTTCTGGAGGCATGTCAGGGTCTGTAGCACTCATTAGTCCCAAACTGATCAGCAAGTTCTGGAAGAAACTGGTTGGGATTGAGGTCAGTTATGACTCAAGAATTATTTCATAGAATCAAAGAATCGTTAAGGTTGGAAATGACCTTTGAGAACATCAAATACAAGCATCTACTAAACATTATCATGACCACTAAACCATGGCCTGAAGTACCACATCTAGATTTTTTTTTACACCTCCAGGGACGGTGATTCCACCCCCTCCCTGGACAGCCTGTTTCAAGGCCTCACCACTCTCTGAGGGAAGAATTTTTTCCTAATATCCAACCTAAACCTCCCCTGGAGCAACTTAAGCCCATTTCCTCTCGTCCTATCACCAGTCACCTGGGAGAAGAGACCAACACCCACCTCCCTACAACATCCCTTCAGGTAGTTGTAGGGAACAATAAGGTCTCCTCCAGACTAAACCACCCCAGCTCCCTCAGGCACTCTTCGTAAGACATTTTCTCCAAACCCTTTACATAATAACCAACCCTACTCTACAGGTCCACTGTGAAACCATGTCCCTAAGCACCATATCTACATGACTTTTAAGCACAGCCAGGGATGGTGATTCAAAGTATACTGAGGATGTTGAATGGAAATATTCAATGTAAGAAGCAAGTGCCTAGATCAATGCATTCTGCCCACTACTCACTGCTCCAGGATCTAACCCCTCTCTCTATTTTGAAGCTGCTACCAAGATACTCTAAAAGTTTAACACAGTTACAAACATTCAAAGAAATGACCATTATGAGGATTTAGCTTCTGAGGTACACAACTATAACCACATTCCGTTGGTGTATTTCTGTGTGCCTGGATAAAGAACCACCCATTTTTGACAAAGCACACTTGTAGGGTACACCCAATGCCTTGTTGTTCAGGTTGGATACCACCACGTGTTGACCTCCACATTTATTTCAAGCAGCTTTTCATCTACACCGAAAGGTTGATGCTATTAATTAGTAGTTTTTACATTTGCTGACTTTTTTTTTATTTATTTATAGCAGAATTTTCAGTAGCCCAGCAGAAATCCAGTCCTTTTCAAAGTCAAATCCATTCCATCCAGTAATCTTGATTTGAGTCAGTTATTACTTACATGAGTAAATGATATCACTACTTCGGTCTCTAATTAGTCCATTTTGTAACTGCTAAACTGCAGAATTAAGTAGATCTGTGATGTAACATCACATTATTCTGTGATGCAACAGTCAGTGGAGTGCCTTCACAGCCAAAAAAAATCTGCTTTCTTGCATGATGCTTTCCTGCAACTCAAAGCTTATTCCATTTATGGATCAATGTTCTCTGGCCTTCAATCTCCTCCTGGTCCAACTGGGATAGCCAGAGGATGATCAGCACCCCTGGGCCTGATGATTGGTCTGGCCTGGTCCAGAAGATTTAATTTTTGAGGTTTTCTTCCTAAAGCTTCCTGCCTCCCAAGCACAGTTGTCTCCTCCTCGAGCTCTCTGCGTGGTGCCTGTCCGTTCTGAGGTGTTTACGATGCTCTGATTGCTCCACTTTTGACCCAAGTTTAGTTTTTGCCAGACACCACATCATTAAGATGCAGCGGGGGGGGAGGGTTTGTTATCAGACTGGCCCCAGTTACCTAACACAAGTCAAGATGAGAAACGTTTAATCTTCCTGCCATGGGACAAGGTGAGTAACCGTTGACTCCAGTGAGTATGTTACAGAAATGCATTTTCTCTTCTGTCACCACCTCTGACACAAGCTGCCTTGTTCTCCAGCCTATTAGAAATGCATAAATATCCCATTTACAACTTACACCTCAAAGGAACTCTTCGGTGGGTCTTGGCGACAGGGACAGGGACAGAAAAGAACCCACCGCTGCCCCCATGTGCTCTACATTGCTACATTAGTTAAGTTTAAATTATAAAAAAAGTGGAATTTCATCATTTCACTTGAGAAACAAACTCAACTGACACTTAACAGAAGGCAGAGTTGGAATTTTTTTTTCTAGTATTCTTTCCAAAATTATATTTACATTGTTTTGTCCGGTTATTGCTTAATCTTCTGCAAATAATTCCTCTGCTTTTAGAGATCACTGACCCACAAATGGAGCTGTCCCATCCAGGGTTACTGGAATTACTGGTAGGCAGGCAGGCAAAAGGAAAAAAGAGTTATCTACTGTTTTTTACAAGAAATCTGTACTAGCAGCCAATTTTGTTAAGTCTTTAACACAGAAAGCATATTTTATGCTCAGCCTGAACACTAATTGCCTTTGTGGTGAGACTTAAAAAGCTGGTACCTAATGAGGTCGGTTGTTTCTTTGTTAAAATAAATAAATAAATAACAAAACCAAAAAAAGCAAAAGCCATGCTGCACAATTTTAGACTAAAACACTGGTTAAAAAAGCCGAATTCCTGCTCATAAAGAAAAACAGTAATTAAGATGAACACCACACAAGGGAAATTTAATGGCATTGTTCTGCTACTGCTCTGGAGCGAGGTGCTCAGAGCTGGCTCCCCTGGTCCCATTCTTCAAATGGTTCTTCACTGCTCTGCAGTGGGAGCACGGGGAGGGGGGGCAGCACTGCTGGGGTCGAACGGGGCATTCAAAAACCACCTTATGCTTCAGGAAGTGGGATGAGAAACGTCAAAGAAACTGAGCCCGAGCTCAACAACATCTACTGATAATTCACGGTTCCTAAGCTTGGCTCATGCACCAGAATGAACCTGCCTGCCAGCACTGCTGGAGAGCTACGAGCTGAGACGTGAACAAAGCAAATGGCAGAGGAGATGTCAGTGATAACACGGGACACTCAGGACTTAAAAGAATTGAATGGACCAAACTAAGCCATTGACAGCTTTTCAGCCCTAGGCTCAAACCCTTCCCCAAATGACGCCAGAGATCATTGTATCCGGGTCAGTGAGGGGCACACGGCCTGAACCACTATTACCACACGGGTCCAATGGACTGGCCAGGGCTGTTTGCTCTTGGTACTGAAGCAAACCCCAAACTGGACTGATTTAATCACTCTGGACTTCAAGATCTTCTGTAGTGGATTTTGTTTCACAGCTTAGACACGTTGTGGAGATGCTATCTGCTGTTACCCAGTCCACGCACCAGAGTTGCCTCAGTGCCTTGACTCCATGCTTTATGCACTATTTCTAATTCCAGTATACGTTACAAATTAAAAATATCTGTATAAATAGATCGTAAAATAGAATACATTTTCACTTAAAGTTGCAAATTCTGTTCACCAGAAATTAGGAAATACGACATTTAAGATTGTCCACTGAACCACAAGTCTTAGAGGTCTGACTACAACTTAGATGATGATCTTTTAGATTTCATTTTTAATGTTTTGGGAGAGATGTGATATGACATTTCCAAACTTTTATTATTTTTTGAACCTCAATAAATGCATTTTATTATCAACAGTTCCAATCATTCAAACAGGCAATGAAGAGCCTTTTGGCATCCCCCGGAGTGGATGAGACACGAACTGCAGCCAGAGCTAAAGAACCTGGCATTTTAATAGCATTGGCAACTTGAAGACACTTCCACTGGTCAAGGGCCCCAGCTCATCATTAGCATCCTTGGTGCTGATGGCAATGGATGTCCCATCCTACAGGATCCTGATGTTTTCCTACTGCTTGTCCAGGCCACCGACCTAAATCCCCTGAGTAGTCCAAGTGAGAGGAAGGAATTTTCAGCCATTCTTATCTGAGTAAGTGTATCACAAGAAGAAGAAAAGGTATTTTCTGGTGCAGCTGACTGACTCTGAAATTTCAAACACTCCCTGAGAGCAGTGGAGATGCTGCTCCTTTCCCTCAGAGAAGGGTGCAATGTAATACTGGGATCACTGGTTTCTTCCAAACCATGTCATTATTCAGATATGCACAGACAGAATAAGGACAGATTTTTCTACACAAATGAGCCACAAAAATGGCTCAGACTAAACTTGGTCACTGCTGGATGTCTGCTTTATCACATCTCTTTTCCTTTCATTGTCTCATGGGGCTTCAGCCCATCTTCCTTCATGTAAGCCTGCTTCTCAAAGACTCTGGCAAGGGTGCTTTCACAGTGACCTCCTACATCTTCAGTCCCACTTCTCAGTCAGCGATTTTTTTACACTTTGGGAGCACCACAGGAGGAATCCATAAGAACAACAGGAACGGCAAAAGAAAAGAAAACCTCAAGCTCCTCCGCCCCCACCATTACACAGTGGGGAAGTTCTCCTTGGGGAACAGTCTCCCTCTCTAGTTTGCATGAAGAGGCTACAGCGCTCAGCTCTCAGTGGAGGTGCAGAGGGGCTCAGAAGGGGTGGTGTGATCTTCAGGAACTGTTTTTATCCCCATCCTTTTGTTACTTAGCAATAGAAACCCAAACACTTCTCCTCCGAGTGTAGAAGGCTTCCAGCAGCTCCAGCAAGAGTCCTGCAGGGAGTACTGAATTTCATTCACTTCTTCACCAGCAACATGAATACCCATCCCATAAACTGCTGGCACAGTAAAACCCGACCGTCTACGACTGCCTGCCATTAACAACAACACAACCTCCGTCCAAGCAGCGGCCTGGTTACGCTTTGAAATAACAGGAAGTCCCTTGATTTCAAAGAATTTTGGATGTCAACCTGATATCCTGCACATTATGGAATAGCTTCATCAAGACAAACACTCGATTCCCAAATGTCTTCCAAAGACAGCCCAGACAACCCCACTGCCAATCCCACGTGAAGCTGCATCAGAAGCCTGGGAGCTGGCTGGAAGCAGGAGGGTGTTTTGCAAGAGAAATGGTCTCAAACCCTTCAGGAAGACTCAGATGAGGACTGGCATCATCAGCCACAATCTCAAGATGTCAGAGCACGTCTACTTGCTAGCAGGATCCCTGGGGTTTCCTGCCAGCTGACTCTTCTGAGTTACGCACCTTGGCTCTGCCAACCGCCAGCTGCTGGAAGGTGGAGGGGAATAGACCGGTTCCACCAAGTCTGACACTTCCCGAAGTGGGGTCCAACTCCCCAGTGAAAGCTCTTAGTAACAATAAATAATAATAATAGACTAGATATATTTCTACAGCATGGAAGCCAAAAAGCCTCCAGCTATGCGCAAACATAGTAAACAAAAGCAAGGCCAGGTGCCTGGTCCCCTTTTTTCCCTAAAGGTAACAAGAGTGCACACAAAAGCACAGTAAAGAGGATCTGAGAACCACTAGGAAAAAAATACACAGTAAGCATCACTTTCTGGTCTGTTCTTGCCCTTACCACCACTGGGTACTGAAGGTTAATGAATTTCTGATCTCCAGATATAAATACCACTGACAAAATACCCAAAGCCACTTAGGTTATTATGACATCTTGACATCCCAGAGGATCTAATGGATTGGGTTTAGATGATCACCTACAAGTAGACCGTCGTGTCAATCCTCATTCTGCTCTACGGGACCTAGGGCTTGTAATTATTAATGAAATTCTGTACGCTCTTCTGGTAGATAAACACTTCAAGGAACCATGAGCCTCAGACTCATCCCAGGCTTTTACCCATCCTTCAAACTGGATCTGAGTCAAACCAATTTGTAAGAACTGATTAAATTATTTCTCATTTCCTGTGCTTCCTGCCTCCTGTCAAGGCCAAGTAAGGAAATGAGGACTAATCCCAAGGAGGCCTGAGATACCATCAGTCCAACTGGACAGCAGAAGCACAGCAGGAACGGCATAAGAAAGTTTTGTCCTGCCAAATTTCAGACCAATTTGAGGCAGGTAAGAGATTCCAGATGAGCTGGAGTGAAGTGTCCTGAATCTCAGGTGCTCATCTGGACGAGTGGGATGAGGACATTTTAAGCCCTACTCACCTGTAATAATGATGAGGAACCACCAACCCATGGGGAGGACCCGTGTTGTGAAACACCTGGCAAGAGGCAGTAAGTCACCAGTCCCAATGAATCAATCAACACCAGGATGATCTTTTAGCGTTTCTACAGCCAAATTATGGGCCCCAACTCAACCCACCCCAAGCCAGTGTGAGGGCCTGGACACTGGCTGTAGGTAGGGTGGCAGAGGCCTGTTTCAGATGGCATGAACTGGGTCCATCATCGTAAATCAATTGCTGACCAAGCAATTCTTGCCATCCAGGCAGCTCCCTCCTCCAGATCAGGCACTCTGAAAAGAGGTTGGTAACTACTATTCCCACATCTATACTAAATCACACATCTCTAAGGACCATCCTTCATCAGCCATGTGGTCTTCAGCAAGGTTTCAAACACCCTGGGGCTTTCCAGGGCCACTCACTCTAGGGCGAGGAGTGCCTCTGAGAGTTCCTTTTCCCATCTCACTGCTCTTCCCTGGGACATCTTCAGGGGCAGAATTTCTGACTTCAGCAACTGAAAGAAGTTTGAAAGTCTTCTGCTCTTGCTGCAAAACCCAAGAATCGGTAGAGAGAGGGAGCTGGATCCCGTTCTCTCCTGCACATAATCAGCACAATGATTTAGGCAGCTCCAATCACACATGCAAAGCAACTGAAGGAAACAGGGCAGCACAAGGATAAGTAGGGGTAGAGCCTTCATTACCCATGATGATGTGTGAGGAGGTGAGCAGAGCCAAAGTTGTGCTTGCAGGACCTACAGTTCAAAACTCTCATCTTTTAACTTGGAACCGAAGCGCATTAGATACCACAATTATTGAGGAAAAAGTCTGGTAAACCCATAATGCTGCTTTCCCAGTCATTTTTCTGCAACTGAACTTAAAAAAAAATAGAGGAAAAAAAAAAAACCAAAACCACCTCTCTTAATCATCTGCTTTTAGCTGGTGCATTAGATAATTGCTGTGCAGAAGTTTCAGTGTATAATGATTATAATAATAATAATGAAACTACGATTATGCCAGGAGCACACTCTTCTGCAGCTGAAGCAGTATCTGCATGCCCCAAGTAATTCCTTTTAGATGTCCCTAAATATTCTTTAGCCATGGACAGTCTCACTCACATCCTGCTCGCTTTAGAAATGGTTTCATTCCTACAGATCGAGTTTTACAACTCCAGATAACGGATCCACGACATGCAAATGTTTTCCTAAGCCCCAGCAGCACAGCAGTTCTCACGGGACCATCGCTCAGTGCCAAGGGCCGGGGCAGGTCCCATCGTTCTGCTCCGGCAGGGAGTTCCCGCTATCCGAGGATGCGACACAACCCACACACAAACACATGCACACTCCTGCGAGGACCACGGGACTGCGCTGCTCCGGCTGTTCCCAGATGTTCTGCCACGCTCGTGGGTGAGACCGGAGAAACAGGCAGCACAGAGGCCGGGAAATGAGTAAGGGAGGGATGCAGCCCCTCGGCTGCCGGCACCGAGATGCAACAGCCGCACGGGGTCCTCTCCAAAGAATGCGGAGCTGGTGGGAGGAGGAGAGCAGCTCCCAAGACACTGATGGAAAATGCCACGGCTCCTGGTCCGGCCAACCCCCCCCCCCCCCCCCTTCCCTCCGGTGGAAAGGGCCGTGGAATAAACCCCCCCTGGACAAGTTTCCCCGGGAAACCCCCCGAAGAGAACCACAGGAGGGGAAAA
>JANHGN010009728.1:0-15597 GCA_024605025.1 Megaceryle maxima
AAAATAAAGAATAGGATATAATTATAAACTGCAATATAATTTCAAAATATTTTTTCAAAATTGTTCCTCATTTTTTTTAAATAAGTTTTCAAACAATATTTGTATACCTGACCTTTTTTAGAAATCAGACCATTTAATCAAATAATTTCCAGAGCTCTGGTCTTAGCACTGAAACACTTGTCTCAACTCAGCTAAGATATTAAATTTCACTCCAAAGCCAGCACTTTTCAATGAGAATAAACAAAGCTTACTACTACTTAGCAAGAAATTTTCTGTAAATGTAAGTGCTTGTCATTGATCCAATTGATCCATGACCCTTAACATTCATAGAAGTCTAACATCCTTTGTCAGCTTCTCCATGCAACTGTAAATCACTCAATAGAAAATTTGATTTATCTGTGCACTATTAAACACTGATATGTTATCAATGAGGCCTTCCCATCCATGTGAATGACTGTATATATCTGACCGATATACCATGTGTTAGATTCAATCATCTAGTAGTAAGGAGTTCCTATAATTTTTCAATAAAATTCTCATGTTAACCTCTCACAGTTCTTAATGCAGGATTCATTATTTTGCTTACACCTGTACAATTCTAGTGACTTTTAATTAGACTGTAGAGCAGTGAGAGTAATTTCTGACCCTAGATATTATAAGTGGAAAAAAGCCTGTTAGTCCTTTTCATCCGTTCTCCTGTCATAACTACTTACATCCACTATAAAGTTAAATATATGAAGCAATGGGAATTTTCCATATGCCTGGGGAAGACAAATACAGTAAAGGATTTCATTGTTCAGAATATTTTAATTTCAATATGCAAATCTCACCATTTCTAATTATGAATGTTTTCATTCTGCTCAAGCATCCACCCTTTACCTGATATTTGTGCAGATAAAATTATGTAGACTGCAAGCATATCTTTTAGGTTCCTAGTAATTTTTTAGTAAATTGAATATTAAAATTGCATTTTGTCTTTCTTCTACCATTCGGATTGTTCTTTTCTAAACATTTATTTCATTACCAGCTCAACAGAGCTTATATTTTTAAAAAAATATATATTTTAAATATATCTGTATGTCCATCTGTTGTCTTTCATATCTTTATGGCATCAAATTATGTCAGTCAAATTTATATACTGAAAAGATTATCAGTGTAATACTGGAAGCATTGAAAACGAAACCTTTCTGTTTCAGTTTTGGCATCCTATGAAGACTGCTTTAACAATTGGTATGGCTTGTATTTTTTTAATTTCACTTTAGCTATTATTTTAGATCAAGATCTTTTGAATCTTGGCTGTAGATTCTTAATATGGCCTGAGTTTTCAAACCCTGCTCTAAGCTGTGCATTATCTGACTGCAGTCCCCTGATAACTTTTTATCCCCTGATATAAGTCTGGCATTTTACAGCACAGCAAAGTTGTTCATGACATGTCTTGCTGTCAATGAGTAGCACAAGGGCCTGTGACAGAGTGCAACGTATCTAGGTACTTATTACACGTGTCCCCTTGATGCTCTCTGTAGGTGGTCAGCCATTATGAATTAACTTTGTTTGATTTTTCTTGCTCATATAATACTCTAGAGTATAACGTTTCAAACCAGGTGCTTGCTCTGAAAGGGTGTCTAATAGCAACACTATAGTGTTATTGAACATAGATCTTAGTGTCAGAAGGGATTGCTTTGGTCATTTAGTCTGACCTGCCACAGCACAAAGGTTACAAGATTTCAGGATAATTTATTTTGCTGAAGCTACAGATTGTCTCCTAGAAAGCTCATTACATGCTTTGACAAAATCATAACCTAATGTTGAAACAATTATGCAGTAAATTGCAGTAACTTTTGGTAATATGCATTGTTGTGGTTTTTTTTTTTTTTCCCCTCCATATTGTCCTCCTTGCCTGGGTATTTGTAATTCTATTCCTACATTCACTTTGTGAGATTTTTAGCCAAGGCCATGGTTCTATTTAAATAAAAATCACTTTCCATTTGCTTTGACATTTTTGAAATTAGAATTCAGACTCTGAAATGAAGGTCCTGCTGTATGTCCTTTTTCTTGATTTTTAGCTTGTCCTTTATTTAGCTTCAGGCTACAACATGCATAGAATTGCTTCACAGAGAAATTAGGGTTAGTGGGGTTCTGGCAAAACCTGACCACAGCTACATTTCCATTTCACAGCTCTACCTTTCAGATATAATTCCATACATCACTGCTGTGACTTCTACATAGTATATGTAAGTGATGTATAGAGTCAATGAACAGAGAGATTTGATACTGCAGCATAAACCTTACTATGTACATGACTAACAAGGCTACAGTAAAGTATTTCTTTACCTTCATACTTCTGTCAAGATATGGACCTCTAAAGAAAGCTGTATCTAAGTTTTACTTTCAGGGACCTAGTTGTATTTGTCCTCAAACTCTTTTCCTCAACTGTCCTGCAAACAACACTAAGAACAGAAAACAACATGAATAGATGATGGTCTGTCAGTGACAGCTATCAGATTTTTTTAATAGCCAGTAATAACTAGAAACAACCAAAAGCATAGAAAGGAATAATAGCTTTCAGATAGTTCATTTCTAAACTTAAAAACCTGTCAGGTATAGTCCTAACTTACCTTTTGCTTTGTTTGTTTTCAAACACACTCTCACACACATTAAACTTAACCTGTAAATATTACTGAAGGCCTCTTACTGACTGAACTTCTTGAACCTGTACAGGTTGAATAAGATCTTCTGAGAGGAGATTTAAAGAACAAAGTAAAAATGACATTATAAAAATTATTTATATTCTTTCCATCTCAGATATTAATGTAGAGGGGTTTCTTGAGGTAGCACCGTATCATTTGGTTTCCTAGGGTGTATTAAGAAGAATGTGGCCAGCAGGTTGAGGGAGGTTATCCCACCCTCTACTCTGCCCTAGTGAAACAACATCTGGAGTATTGTGCCTATTTCTGGGCTCCCCAGTTCAAGAGGGACAGGGAAATAATAGACACAGTCCAAAGGAGAGTTATGAGGATGATTAAGGGACAGGAACATCTCTTTTATAAGGAAAGGCTGAGAGACCTGGGGCTGGAAAAGCCAGCCTGAAGAAGTCTCAGAGGGCATCTTACTGATGTTTACAAATATCTGAAGGGGGGGTGTCAAGTAGAAGGGGCTAGTATATTTTCAGGGGTGCCCTGTGATAGGATGAGGGGAAATGGTCACAAACTGGAACACAGGAAGTTCCACTGGAACATGAGGAAAAACTTTGTTACTGTGAGGGTCATGGAGCACTGAAACTGGCTGTCCAGAGACGTTGTGGAGTCTCCTCTAGAGAAGACCTTCAAAACCTGCCTGGATATATTCCTATGTGGCCTGTCCTAGGTGATCCTGCTTTAGCAGGGGGGTTGGACTTGATTATGTCCAGAGGTCCTTTCCAAATCCTACCATGCTAGGATTCTGTGATCTGGGTTGGTGTCTATTAGGGTATCTGCTTCCAGTGTTTCCAAAATAGTATGAGGCACAGAAGGTCTCCTCAGGCTAAAAGACTCATTAGAAAGGATTGTCTCCAATATGTGAGAGAGAAATTTATGAGCTGGCTTGGAGATCAGCAAAGCAAAGGAGACCACTGATGACTTTAGTTAAATTGGAATACTGTAGGAAATTCTGATTTGACTCATGGTATTTGTACAGAAAGCTTACTGATTACAATTTACAGTAATTCTTTCCCCATCCTGAGAACTACTCTTCACCTGTTTGGAAGCTTATCTGCTGTTATGGTTAAGATTTACCTATTAATTAAGCTTAATTTTGTCATTACATTCACTCTGAAAATATGCAGGCTGTAGGCATCCTTCTAAATAAACCAAGACTTATTTCTGGGTTTGAGGCCAGATGGAACAGACTGGCCATATCCACATTAGTGGCACTTAACCCTAAACTCCTCTGTTACCTTACAATATGAACATTATTTTATGTGTGTGACATATTTCAGGCAGAATTTCTAGGGATGTAAGGATTGTGCCACAGTCTGAGGGAGTAGTTAAGTAGAGCAGTTAAGAACATGGGAAGTTTATGAAGGTTTCAGAACCCTCTGGGCTACCACTGGAGGACTACAAGGAATAATTTTGTCCATACAAAGCAGAAGGAAAGTGTTCCTCAGATACTGAGAGTGCTAGCTACCAAAACTGATACATTTCAGGAGATACCTCAACAGTTAAGCTGTAAGGACTTACTCATGATATCTCACAATAGCTGAGAGAGCAAATAGTTGGAGTACCCAAATATAGTAGTAAAGACTGAATGTGAAGTTCTCAACTTACTAAAAACTACAGTGGGACCTTTTCCTTATCCTCATGTCCAATATAATTACTGAGAAAACTTAGCATAGATCAGGCAATTTTAATTTTTCATCAGTTCATATAAAAACTCTCAGAAGTTGCTGGATTCATGACAATGGAGAAAAATATTTGCGATCTGAAGCTTTCTTTAGGTACCAGACTCTACCAAAAAAGCTCTGCTTTTCTGTTCCTTTAGCTTGAATTTGATTGCTTAGTTCAACCCTATTCCCATTCTTTCTTTTTTTTTTTTTATTCTTACAGCAGAAAAATCTGTGAGTTCAACCTAGGGAAAGGTAAAATAACTGTGATGTATAGGACAATCCAGAAAAAAGGAAAATAACAAACCATTTCCTATGTTCTTTTGATAGCTTACAGAATGAATAATACATAGTAGATGTGAATTATTTTTGCCCATTGCATAGACTTGTGCAGGCTATGTTAGAAAAACTTGGAAATTAATTTTAAAAATATACAGCAACCAACCATTTGCTGTTTGCAATTTGCAATCTTTGCAAAGCATGTGCTTTTATTTTCCTCGTTAGTCCATTCTTTTTTTTTTTTTTTTTCTTTACCCTATGCTCTCTGAATTCCTCCTTCTTCAACAATGAATATTCTTACAGATGTTATTAGTTACCTTAATGGTCAAATAAAGTTCAGTCACTAATTTAGGACTTGAGGAGTGCTGCATGCTACCTTTTTTCTGGGTATAGTCTCCATTTCCATCCTGTTGGTTGGTTCACAATGGTTGGGTATTTTCATTGTCAATATCTATCATAATCCTGAAATCTCAGTCATTACTGCATCCAGCTCTGGAGTCCTCAGCACAGGAAGGACATGGACCTGATGAAAAAGGTCCAGAGGAGGGCCACAAGGATGATCAGGGGGCTGGAACATCTCTCCTATGAGGACAGGCTGAGGGAGCTGGGATTGTTCAGCCTTGAGAAGGTTCAGGGGAGACCTAATAGCCACCTTCCAGTACCTGAAGGAAGCTTATAAAAAGACTGGAGAGGGCCTTTTACAAAAGCCTGTAGTAAAAGGATATGAGGCAATGGGTTTTAATTAGAAGAGTGGATTTAGATTGGATGTAAGGAAGAAGTTCTTTACCATGAGGGTGGTAAAACACTGGAACAGGTTGCCCAGGGAGGTACTTGAGGCCCCATCCCTGGAGACATTCAAGGTGAGATGAGGGTCTGAGCAACCTGCTCTAGTTGAAGATGTCCCTGCTCTCAGCAGGGGGTTGGACTAGATGACCTCTAGAGGTCGCTTCCAACCCAGACATTTGTATGATTGTAAGATTCTGTCACACACAGAGATCATAATTATTAATCAAAATTTTGCACTGTGGTTTTTTTTTTTAATTTTCCTTTTTCATTTCTTAATTTTCCTTTCACTTTTTTTGTGAAATATAGCTTTCAGTGAAATACAGCCTAAAGTAGATTTTGTAACGATTCAGGGTTACCAACCAATGACTGTTCAGCCCAGTGTGGTGAATGCAGTGATTGGCATAATCAGTTATTCATCGGAGTGTAATAGACTTGTCATGCTGATTGATGCAACAAGATTTGTGATTCTATTCTTAAGGTCAGGAAGTGCTCAGCTGTGATTAGCATAAGAATTCTGTTCTATCAGAATCCTTGTTCACAAATCTTGCTAAGATGTCTCCTAATATCAAATGTATTGTGTAATATACTTGATGTATGTAAGATATTAGCAGTCATATTTGTTTCAGATAATTTCAATTTTCTTTTAGATTGTTGAAATATTTCTTTGTTTTTGTTTGCTCTACTGAAGTAGGTAACATGTATGAATGACTTTTTTTCAAAATGTCCCCTTAGTTGGCACTCCACAGACCTGGTGACATCAGTAGTTAAATACACCACACTGTACTTTCATATGAATCATAAATATATGAGTGAAAGAAAGACACAGAAATCCAATGTAGAAGTTCTGAACTTGTTATATTTTATATTTCTTCATTAACATATTCAGAGATGATTTCTTCTTCTTTAGAGACTAAAGGCTGTTTGGATTTGAAGAAGGAGGGATGGGAAAAAAGGAAATCATGAAAAGATTCACGGGAGAGAAAAATGCTTTAAATAGAGATACCAGCATCAGAAAAAAAACGAAACAAAACAACAAAACCCAATAACAATAAAAAACCAAAAAAACAAGTAAACAAGCAAATTAAAAAGCAAACCCAGAAAGAAAACAAGAAAAAAGCAAACCAAAACAACAATAAAAAACAAAACAAAACACCAAAACAACCCCAAAGGAGTTGAACCATGGAAATACAACAAGCAAAAATACAACAAACACTAATTACAAACGCTAAAAACCAAACGCTGATTACTTCTGAGTATACATAAAGAAAAAAGTATAAAGTTTAAGTATACATAAATAAAAACTGGCTGGTGTAAGGTATGTATGAGATACAGCAGCTCTTCTAGTAGGTATCAGTAACAATGTAATCAATGCTTTCTTAATAAGACATCTGCTGAATGTCCTCCTTTCTGAAACTCAGCTACAAGAGCATATAGCAGACCCCAGAGCTTCCCAGGAAGTTCCACAAGTAAGTGATGAGCATGAAACAGAAAGGTAAGGCAGAAATATTTTTACTTTTTTTTTTTTTTTTTTTTAATTTTATTTTATTTTTTTCAATATCATTTTGGTGTTTTTTTGTTCATTTGTACATTTTTTTTTATAATCACTTTCTCACTTTATTACAGTTTGACCATCACAACACATGCAAGAAATATCTGGGGTAATTTCTGCTTATTTCCTTGGGGTGTGGATTAATATCATACTGCTAGGATAGGTGAAATACCTGGTTAGCTCCTGCGGTTAAGAACATTTGAAATCCCTCATATGTGTAGTAAATCCCAGTGAAGAATTCCTGCAACCGTCTTCTCTCTGAGTTTGTCTCTTTGTTATCAAAATTATAATGTAGGCAAAGCAACCTAACAGAAACCTTTGCTACAGGTCTGATCATGGAAATGTCTAAGGCTAGGCTTTTCAGAAGTAATTTAAGGGAATTAAGGATGCAAATCCAAAAGAAATTGAAATCCAGATCCAATTGATCTATTGACTGTCTTAGGCTTCTTTTCAAAATCTTTCACTCATTATTCCTTCCCTATCTATTTTATTCAGTCTGCAGTCCTTACTCAGTGAAAACCTCCTTTACTGGTAACCTGTCAAGGCATTTTGAAAAATAGTTTACTGATTCAATAACAGAGAAATATGAGCATCTAGTGATATCCCCCCATAACAAAAGTTATTGTATCAAAATCAGAAGGAAAATTAAAAGAAAGGAATGTTAACCTTTTGTCAATCATATACAAAACATAAATTTTGATATTTGAATAGTTCTGTATTTTGTCTAAGTTTCTGAGAATGTGGGTTCAGTCCCAATGTGTGGAGGATTCCTAGACATTTCTGCACCTGGCTTCTTGGCACTATGTCAAATGTGACAGGGCAAATCATAAAACACAAATGTGAGCAGAGGACCTAATAGATTTGATAATGATCATATTTAAACTTGAAAATCTCCCTGGAAAATCCATATGGGATTTGTAATCCTCAGTAGTGAAGGTGATGAGGGAAAGCCTGAATGCAGAATTTTCTCTAAGCAATACTGCATAAAGTTCAGTAATGAAAGACGGTAAACAGCCTATGAACATGTGAACCTAAGTGCCCGTGTCCTATAGGAGTGCTGAATGTTTTGCTGTTGTTACCAGTGAGCAAGATATGATACGGGCTGGCTGCAGATAGGTGTGTCTTGTTTCTCAGCATTTAATCCCCATGCCTTTATGAAAAAATGAGGTATTTTCCTCAGTACTTTGATGTTCCAAGATTGCTTAAGGGAATCACAAATGTTGCTCTGTCGTATTTTCTAATCTGATTGTAACTTTTTCCATACATTCTTTTTAGGATGACTCTAATTCTTAGGTTTCAAGCTAACCTGTCTCTCAAGACAGATTTATTTTTCTTTTTCTTGTTTCTTCTGCTTTTATCTAGGATCAAACAATGTTTATCTTCTATTTAGCACCTGTAGTTTTTCCCCTGCAGGAACAGCCACATCATATCTATGAATTGAGCTTCTTAAAGTGTATATAACTTAAAATAAAAGAATTTTAAAGAAAAGTAAATCTGAAAAGTATACAGTCTATGTTTAGGCCTCTTTTTCCTTAAAGTGTGTTGTCCTTGAGAGCAAGGCAATGCTCAATACTATCAAAAACTACCCAGAAAAAGTCTCCTTAAGTGTGACATCTTTTTGTTGTATTGTTTCCCTGCTTGATGCACCTAGAATTCCTCTCCATTAAGCTGAGAAAATAACTTCATTAAATAAAATCTATCAGCACCATAAACTTCAGCTTCATCCAACAGCATAGAAAATTCAGGGAACACTGAAGATACACTAAAGACAAGATTATGTTCAATTCATGAAGTACAGAAAAATAGGAAAATATTTTATAAATGAAAGTGTGCTAAGCTTTGATATACACATTAAATGCATTTCAAGATTTGTTTGTTTGTTTGCTCTCTTTTATTTTTTTTTGTTTGTTTGTTTGTTTTTAACCAAATACCCATTGGTGGCATTAGACATAACTTCTTGAAAGCAAACCAGTTCATGCTCCTTGAGATCACTCTAGAATGCAAACCAAAACACAGTGAGTGAGTATGACTGAGAGATCCCTCAAAATCTCATTTCTGGTCTGAAAAGAAGACAAAATATGGATTATAAAATGATTCAGGTAGACACTGCCAAATCTGACAGCAGAACTATCATGAATGTACGGGAAGATGAGATGCAAGATGGGTGCTGCTGCAGAAAGTTAGTGAAGCTCTGCAAGAATTGAGAAATGGAATCCAATAGAATACAGATGCCTGATTTTATACTTTTTGCTATCATGCTATCAAGATAAGAAAACTTAGGCCTCAAGGAGATATTTTCATAATGTGCTCCTTGTCCCAGTTCACCATCACTACTATCAGAATTTACCTTAAGTGGCTGAAAGCTGCTGAATGTCTCTCTCCTTGCAAATCCATCTGCAAAACCAAAAAGTGAGACATTAATCCTTAGAAAGAAAAAAATAAGGTTATGAACAGAGGATTTTTATTATGTACTCAGGGAAATTAATGCCCTTTTGAATGAAAAACAGGTGAATGCTCTTAATAAATGATAGCATGAGATATGTGTTTTATTTATATATGGGGTATAGCTAGATTAGAATAAATATCATGACAGACAGAAAGTGAAAAGAAATGGAAAAAAACAACCAAGTCAAAGCAGTAGCAAAAATAATTACAGGAGAAGATGAAAATGTGCACTGTACACATACCCTCACCATTTCTTGGTGAATAAAATGCAAAAACTACAATTCAACAAAAGCAAAGATCAGTAGATTGAATGCTGGAAGTATATGAGCTTTTGTGAGGTGATAACCTTTCTTTTAAGAACCAGAATACTTCTGCTGCAGATCAACGGATGAAAGGCTGGTATCATAATTATTCTGTAAATTATCTATGTGTGTTGTCAGTCGCTTTTGAGTGTTCTTTTGCTATGTTGAGAAGAATACTCTTGTGTTCATGTTAAAATAAAATGTTAAAAATTGTTGATGCAAAAAAGAGGAAAGATTTAATGCCTGTAAGAAGAGCTAGATATTAGAAAAGGTAGTGTAATCTTTTCACACTATAGGAAATGTAACATTCAGATAAGCCCAAAAAGAATAAGCATCGACTAGGACAATGAGAGGTAGAAGGAAATTAAAATGAGGTGGGAATAGCAAGCCTATACAGTAGCAAACCTATAGAACCCCTCTGCATAATTGCCAACCTACAGAAGACATACAGAATCACATAGGCAAAAATTTCATTACATGAAATTTTAAAAGGAAGGAAATAAAAGAACTTATTGTGGGGATTTTTTTTTTTTTTTTTTTTTTTTGGTACTGGAAAGTATTTATGAGAGGGTTTTTTTCTGTATAATCTTTGACAAGAGATGTCTCTGTAGGCTACTCATCCTTCACTGTCTCTTTTGTACTGTCACTATTTACTGCGTTTGTATGGCTTTTAGCTATGTTTTTATGTCTCATAACTTTTAATAAGCTTCTCCTTCCCCAAACAGTGAGCAAAACTAAAATTTTGGCCTTCGCCTCTGAGGCAATCCCACAGGATGATCTGTGTCCAGACTGCGCTATTATTTTTTTGAGACTGTTACTACAAATAACTTGCTAGAAGGGATTCCTAGCATTAGTAGCGCTTTGTCATTTATGCATTTTTGAAGATTTTAGGTTAAGGATTAGCTTGACCAAGGGAGGAAAATGTTGCTGTAGTTAACCTTGATTATTTTAAAAATTATTTTTCAAGAAAAGCCCTATAAATTGAAGGCAGCACATTAAAATCACAAATCTATAAAGACTACTGGCAGTTTTGTCATTGATTTCCAAGATACCAGGAACGTAATTTTTGAGTTTACTATCTGAAAATAGGTGTAAATGTATATACTTACGAATGTGTGACTGAGAAGAATTAAATATCATACCCTAGTTTAATAATTCTTTGATAACTGCTAATTTTTTTTGTCACTTATTTTTTAAGGTAATTTATAATGCACAGCTTAACAAAACACAATATTTACTTTGTCCTGGGAGATGGACAGCTATTCAAACAAACATACATTCTTATTTATGCACTGACAGAGCAGTCAAAAACACTTTATATGGAAATGCAAAGTACTTTGTCTATACAGCACTGTTTGTTAGCATAATGACAGCTACAGTCTTGTCATAAAATTTACTGCTAAAATTTATAACATATGAAAGTCGGTATCTGAAAAACCTTCATGACCAATTCTTACATAGCATGCTGAGAAGCTCAGTTCATCCAAATGCAGGCCAGACACCTCCCTAGCTGTTCCAAGAACATAGACATGAAGTGGAAATAGATAAATAGACTTAGCTGGAAGAGTATTTTAATATTATTGGCACACGAGCACACAAGTATTCTAATGCTTCTCAGAATTTTTATATTATCTATTTTCAGTGCAAGTAGGAAAGTTGTCAGTACCATTCCAGGAAAAATTTCAGTAATATGGGCAAATTTAAACTAATGAAATTTATAATTTCAGAATAAATGGGTAAAAAATTCAACTCAGCCAAAACAAACAACCAAACCATAATCTTGCAGAACGCCAGTGATGGAAAGGATATCTACAGTCAAACAGGCTGGAAAAGTCCAACTGTCCTGTATACCTGCTGAGTTGTTCAAACCAATGGGGTATACTTTTTAAGCTGTGGAGTAACAGCCAAGGCTATTTCCACTCTACGTTCCAGAAACCTGCATTGGAGAACTCATCAATAATCTTTTCATTAATCTTTCTAAGCAATAGGTCTAAAATTGAGTGGTGCAATCTGAGGTTACTGTGAGCAAGCTCAGTGGCAAAAACACAGCACCTATAAAACACTATCAACAGACATCAGATGTCTAAAAGGGTGCCCACCTACAAGGTTAATAAGAAAATATTGAATGCATTTATCTAGAAGTGAAATTATATTTCTGAGTAATGTGTTATACGTGTAATTTAATACATAAACATACATATATGTGAGCAAAACCCTGTCGTATTTATTTAAAATGCTTTTAACTTCACTAAGAATTGACCCTAAACAAAATAAAAAAAAAAAACCCACCCCCAACCAACAAGCCCCCCAGAATTAGAATTTGAATTCATATAATGGCTATCACTCACTTATGTGTCGTTTCAATGTCACTTCTTATTATAAATAATTCATTTGTATAGTGGGAAAGAGTTGTGCATATACCAGACTGGGCTAAGCACATTAGGCTACTCTGGCCTGCTTGTAAAAAGCTAGTGGTTTAGACTAACAACACACAGAGATAATAATAAAGGAATGTGACACAATGTGGTACTACTACCATATAATTATGACCAAAATTCATTTACATTTTTATCCAGTGTAGTATATACGTTGCTACACATTATTTTCATCTTTTAAAATTCCTTTGGTTTTAAGGTGCAAACCGGTTAAGCTGAGAAGAAATCAGTCATGGAAAGAAGCAGAGCTAGAGGAGATAACAATGAAGAAGCCTTATATAATATTCAGCAAGAAGGAACACAAAGAGATCAAATTTTCCATATTATTACAAAAGTAATTTCTAACAAATGTTTGAGCAACCTGTTCCTTCAAATGTCATCCAGAACATAAATTCTACAGCTTTACTTGGCAATAATTTTCAAGGATTAAATATCTTCATAGTCAGAAGCAATTTTTCTAGCATCTGGCCAAATTGCTTCTTATTGATGTATAAACCAAATACCAGATTTACTTCCAATCCAGTGTAAGACTAGTGAATCGTGTCTTTTAGTATGCTTTTCAGTACCATTTTCAGTATGATTTTTCATACTTGCAGAATGCCATTAATTCTTCTTTTTGTCTCTCCTTTTCCATATTACAGAAGCACAAATTGTACACTTATTTACTATTCTTTATTTTTAACCTTTTGGACCAGCAGACATGGATTTTTGAGTGAGCCTAAATGTGGATTTTTAATGGTGCTTTTGGGAACACTAAGCTGAGTGAAATTTTTCTTCCTATGTCTTACAAAGGATACTTATTTTGTACTTCCCATAAACAGATCTCACAGTCCCACACCAAATTCTGTATCTGAAATGGCAGGTCTTTTTTTACATTTATCAAATAATTTTCAAATATTCCCATTTATAAAGCCAAATCAGTTTAACAAACATCAATAAAGCAAAGAAGGCATTCAACACCTCAGCCTTTTCCTCATCTTTGGTGGCGATGTTCCCCTCTGTGTTCAGTAATGCCTGAAGGTTCTCCTTGGCTCTCTTTCTGTTGTTAATGTACTTGTAAAACCCCTTTTTATTTTCCTTTACAACAGTGGCCAGATTGAGTTCTAGATGGACTTTTGCATATCTGATGTTCTCTCTGCATGACCTAATTAGATCCCTGTACTCTTCTTGAGTTGCCTGCCCCTTCTTCCATAAAGAAGCATATTTGGCCTTCTTAGTCTTCTTCTGACTGTGAATCCAGGCAGAACAGGGAAAGCTGCAGCACGACAATAATATATTTTCCATATCTGCTGGCCAAAACTGGCACAAGTGAGAACGACACCGAACAAAAGTATATTCTCTTTGCAGACATCTTCAGGCAGAAACAATTAAAACTATGTCTTGGCATGACTTTGCAGAGCTAGCAAGTAAAACATGGCGATAAAATTTTTCTATGAAGTAAAATCCAGTGCTTGTTTTTTCCTTGAACTTAGCATGTGGCTTCCACTTTCATAAATAGAAATAACAGTTTCCACTGATACACTACAGTTGGAATACTGTAAGAGGATGTCTCCTTTGACAGTAGCCATTCTGTCATATCACATCAAGAACATTTCCATTAGACTGTGCCAACACACAGCTCCAGAAGATGCATCAGATGACTGGACAGATAAAACACCAAAGCCAACTACACTGACTAGTTACCTGCTGCCAATCTAGTGTTTGAGCTAGTCTGCAGCTGAATCCCTGATGTAGCCAGAGAGAAGACAGCTGGAAGTCTTTTGGCACTTCATTGTTCACTAATTTCAATATGTCCCCCAGATATTGCAGGAAGCAGGCTAGCTCAGTAATGTTTAGAGAGTATTTTTTAATAAAATAGGTATTTTTTAATTTCTATATCCACAAAGCAGAATAAGCTTTCATTTATTGTTTATGAAGTTAGAGTTTCTTAAAAGGAGACAAACATCAGTCAAAAAAAGCAAAGGTCTCTAGCTCTTTAACAGACATAGCACAACACCACCAATGTGAGCTTTGTAGCTTTAATCCATGATTATATTCCATCTGTGATCTAGATAAAATGTTTCTAGAAATATAAGGGAAGTACAGGTTCCTGATAATTGCTTCCAATGCTTTATGTGCAAAGTCCTGGCAGCTCACCAGTTAGTACACTATGAACATGCTTTGGTCTCACTTCTGTTGAAGTATAGGATAGAAAAGAGCATTTTAGGTCATCATGCTCATTGTTGTGCTGTCACAGGTATCATGTCATATAAACATCTCCTTAAATTTACAAGTCTCAAAAGGCAGGATGATTTATTTTTCCTTACTGGACTTTTTGGATGTCTACCACAAAGCCACATATTACCAAAGCTCAAGAATATTCTCATTCTCAGCTCACTGCTGCCCAGTGTATATCTATTTGTTCCCATACCAGCTTAGCCTATGTGTTGTTCACCCTTTCTGTACATTACATGAAGCAGTCATAGAATGGTAGAGGTTGGAAGGGACCTCTGGAGATCATTGAGTCTTCTTAATACACCCCAGGATACCATTGGCCTTCTTGGCCACAAAGGCACGTTGCTGTCTCATGGATAACTTACTGTCCACCAAGACTCCAAGGTCCTTCTTCATGGATCTGCTTTCTGGCAGGTCTACCCCATAACTGTACAGATGGGTAATGTTATTTCTCCCCAGGTGTAGGACTGTACACTTGCCCTGGCTGAACTTCATTGGTTCCCCTTTACCCATCTCTCCAGATATCAACGGATGGCAGCACAGCCTTCCAGTGTGTCAGCCACTCCTCCCAGTTTTGTATCATCAGCAAACGTGCTGAGGGTACACTTTATCCCTTCATTCAGGTCATTGATGAAGATGTTGAACAAGACTGGACCCAGTACTGACCCCTGTGAAACACCACTAGCTACAGGTTGCCAACTGTCACATCCCCTTACATTCTTTTCTAGACCAACCAAACGAAGATTTTCAGTTTTCTTTTACAAGTGTTTGTTTTTGTTTGGTTGGTTGGTTTTTGTGTGTTTTTTGTTTGTTTGTTTGTTTGTTTTGGGGTGGGGTTGGTTGGGTTTTTTTGGGTTTTTTTTTTGATGATGTTATATTTAATTCTCTTTAAGACTTGGCTAATCTTTCATGTGGCTTCTGAGAAATTCTTAGCAATGGCAACTCTTGTCAGGAACTTTTGTTATTGTTATGTAAACAACTATCCAAGTATCTATTCAAAGGGAAAAACTGAACCTTGTCCAAATGAAGAGCCTGAAGAAGACCATAACTCCTGTGAGAAACTGACACGCCTGAAGATGTTGGCAAATGTCTACACCTTACTATTAGAAGGACAATGATTTTGAATGAATAGGTCAGCTGGATGCTTTGTTCTCTGTTTGAAGAAGTCTGCGTTTGCACTTCTTTCATAATGATTTGGAATAGATCTTCCCTAACAGCATCTGAAGTTTA
>JANHGN010009729.1:0-11431 GCA_024605025.1 Megaceryle maxima
TTTCTCCCTCCCCTTCTCCCCTTCCCTTTTTCCCTTCCCTTCCCTTCCCTTCCCTTCCCTTCCCTTCCCTTCCCTGTCATTTTAAACTTCTCATACCCTTTTAAGAGCTGACACCAATCACAAAGCTCATGAATATCAACACCATTACATAAACCTGCTGGATTATAGTAAGAGGTTCACCTTGGTTTTGTTTTTCCACCCTTTCTTGTCTCTCATGCAGAATAGATGAGAACTATTTAGCCTCATTCTTAGGCAATGAGTAAGATGGTTAAAGTATCTGCCTCCTCTTGGGATTCAACTCTTTGGTGCTGGCAAAGCAAAAAGCATTAGCTGCATGGCTGTTACGTTACAGGCACATCCTATTTTTATTTATTTAATTGTCACGTTGAAGTTGAGCCCACAACACACAAGTAGCTTTATTGTGAGGACAGATACAGATGCTCAGATAGGATTGTTTTTATAGATCTACAGAAGTTCACCACAGGAAGGAGTCCGTGGACTTTGCTCTGGGCAGATGTTGTGGTAGTTTGTTGAAAGCCAATCCACTGCAGAACAGCCACATTTCCTCCTGCTGGATTTGGATTTGGGCTGGATTCTTTTCTGGGGCTTCCACAGAATGTTTAGGTCTTCTTGAATTATTCAAAAACTGTTTCTCCTTAATTCAGGAATGTCTCCCTTGAAAGACAAAAGGAGCTATGTGTGGAGAATCGTTGGGCAATGTAGCTTGTTACCACAGTTGGTAGACCTCAGGGAGTGCTGTGAATAGCTGTAGAGACTAGATCCTCCCATTGCTTCCAGATGTTTCTGCCCTGGCTCATGTTGGGGGCCCAGCAGAAGGGAACTTGGCCTACTTTGGTGACAACCTTCGGCTGTGAGGCTGCTGGTTCTGGGCAGGTACTTAATTGGCAGTCAGACTCCTTTATGAAACCTGTGTGTCTTTGACCTGAAGGTGGAACCTGAGATCAGATATTGCTTGGAAATGCTGCTGGTCGACAGCCTTTTGATAACTTGCACATCTCTGAGGTGATGGCTTTCCAGTAAGGCAGTCAGTCTGCCACTTTTCAGTGATGGCTTAAATCGGAGGTTGGGGCTGGTGATGACTTAATGGGAAAAGGATCCTAATATAATGGTGCAAGTTTGCTGCTCACCGGGCATCATCTGGGTCTCCGCCAGCATCATTTGGGTCTCTGCCAGCCCTGACACACTGGTTTTAAATGTCCCCATTCATGGAATCACACCTGTTTATGCTTAAGAGCCAAAAAATTGAATATTTTAGCAATGAAGGAATTGACTCAATTATGAAAGGAATGTGCCTAGAAGTGTTCCTTCGTGGTGTAACTAACCAGGTTTTGGAGATGGGTGCTGCCTTTTAAAGATGAACGCTCACATCATTCTCTTGGTTGTTTTGTGCCTGCTGGCCACTCTCGGTGTTGTGACAAGAAAAGGGTAACAGCTGCAAAAATTCCAGGTGGGCTTGTGTAGGTGGTTGCTACTGGGGTGAAGGGGGGACCATCAGACTTTGGTGTCACCAAGCTTAATTGTCCTGATGAGAGAAGGGTAAATCTCTGCTGTCATATGTAAAGTTAGGAGTGACAACTGACTAAGCAATCAGTTAGTGTAGTTTCTTCTTTGTTATTATTTTGTATATAAGCTTGTTTCTCAGAAAGCATGCTAGCTTTGGGAACTACCTCCTAGCACCCTTTTCTGTCCAGTACTGGAATAAAACAAATATCTCAACTCTCTGTGTTGGTTGGGTTTTGTACATTGAGTAAAGAGCACAGTTTTAGGACAACATTGGTTACAGGGTGAAGAGAAAAGGGCACAAGCTTCTGTCTTCTCACGAAACATTAGAAGAGAATGATTTACTGGTCAGATCACAGATGGAAGGTGTGATTCAGTCTGCCCTTCCACTGTCTGTCCATCAAGTGCCCAAGGAAGTGGTGGTTTTCCAAAGGTATTAGACACGGTTGCTGTTCACACTAATAGGGAAACTGAGTATGCCTTTCAGTCTGCTCTAAAACACTTGGTAGTGATTCTTTTTAGCATTTATAACAAACAAGCTGTTCATATGTGCTCTGAATAGTGTGGGAAGCTATGATCACTGTTTGGAGACACCAGACCTGACGGTGGTTCTGGCTGTTTCTAATGGAAGACTTTTCCTGATGGAATATGGAAGTGTGTCAAAGGTAAAATATGACTTGGGATATTGAGTTCTGAAAAACACAGGCAGGTTTCTAACCTTGTCTACCATGCAAAGTTGTCCTTGAGACCTACCTTGTTTCTGTCCCGTGATGAGTGGACTGCTTTTGATTTACAACATGAACATGGGGAGCTCGGAAGGCCCCAAGATGTAGGATAAAACCCTCAAAGCATCCAGGTTTTTGGTTATAAGCCTTGGGAGCCCTGGGAACTCCAGGTATTTTGACTTGCTGTAAGCTCTTTGATGTAGAACCAGGAACATGGAAGTTCTGAGAACTCCCATGTTTTTGTAATACTAATTTCAGTGCCATTTTTTGGATGTCCTTCTCCTTGTAAGTTTATTCCAAAATCAGTTGCGAGGGGTTTTTTGGTTTGTTTGTTTGTGGGTTTGTTTTTTAATCTAAGCTTCCTCAGTATTTCACTCAGCCATCCTGGTTCTTTGTCTACCTAGCATGCCCCGAGAAAGGCTTGTAGGATTGAGTTCTTGCTCAAAATAATTCAGAAGAAAAGAATAAACCTAACAACCATATCCCTCGACCACTTGATAGTTTATGCATTTGTGTGTCTCTTTGCAGGGTTCAGTGTTGTTCATGTGACAGGGTTACTAAAACTCATGATGTCTAAAGATAATTAATTTAAGACCAGTGCAATGGTTAAGTGTGCAGGCTGAGGCTATGAGAGCCACAGGTGCAGTTTGCTGCTCTGCCAGCAGTGCCTTATTCATCTTCAGCACATCTTGATCCTCAAGTTCCCCATATTCTGTCATATGAAGATAGGCTGAGGGAGTTGGGGCTGTTCAGCCTGGAGAAGAGAAGGCTCCCAGGGGACCTTATAGTGACCTTCCAGTACCTGAAGGGGGCTACATGAAGGTGGGGGAAGGTCCATTCAAAAGGGTTTGTAATGCTAGGACAAGGAGCAATGGCTTTAAGTTGGGAAAGGACAGGTTTAGACTGGGTATTAGAAAAAAATTCTTTACTCTGAGGGTGATGGATCCCTGGAATGGGCTGCCCTGAGAGGTGGTGGAGGCCCCATCCCTGGAGTCATTCAAGGTCAGGCTTGATGGGGCTGTGAGCAACCTGCCCTAGGTAGAGATGTCCCTGCTTGTGTAGGGAGCTTGGACCAGGTGACCTCTGGAGGTCCCTTCCAGCCTAAACCATTCTATGATTCTATGACATTTAAAATGGTGACAGTACAGAAATACCCTCCATAATAGACATTGCAAGGTCAAATATATACTGAATTGTAAAATGACTCCTATATCATGTTGACTGGAGTTTTTATTCTCCCTTTTTTAAAACTCTTAAGAGTTTCATATTTTCAAGTCAGCAATCATGGGGGTACAAAACAAAAGCTCCAGATGTTTTTGCTCAGGCCTCACTGTTTGTTCCTATTCTTGCCTATTGTAATCCCTCTCCCTCTCTCTGAATCAGCAAGATCATTTAAGGGCAATGTCTTGTAAACTGGATTTGGAACATTTACAAAGGGGAAAAACAAGTGTAATTTTTATATTTTGCTGAGATACATTTTTTGTCCATATGATGTCTTTATAATATATGTTTATAAATATGTGTATAAACTTGGTCAGCTCTTGCTCTGTTTTGCAGCCTGATTCAACAGGCCAGTTGTGCAAAACCAGCTGAAGAGGGCAGAAACAAGCAGGGCTCAAGGAACACTGTAGCTGGGTGTAATTGTCACTGAAGTTCGATTGGGATAAAATAAAACTAAGGGGCTGAGAGAAAATAGTACATATTTTTGTGATTTCCAATAGAAACTGAAGTTGTTGGGATCTGTGTTTTGAGGACTCAGGTGGACTGTTGCCAGGAGGGAATCAAGTAAATCAGTTTTAGTAAGACACCAGCTTATGTTGTTTGTGCCATATTAGTAATACCTTTCCTTTCCATTTTTCTGCTACACCCATTGTGATACCCATTTTCATATCTGCTCTCTGAAAGTTGCCTAAATTCTTACCCTTCATACTTGGCTGAGCCCTTTAGATGCAACGGACTGATGTTCATTGCCTCATCCCAGGCATTTGTGTGTGACTAAAATGATTTCCTTTATGCCTAGACACCTCGGCAACAAAATTCTATGATCCAGTAACCAAAGATTAAAGAAGTACAGAGTGAGCTTTTGGATGTTTTTCATGCCCTAATTACTTAGCAGAGGTGAGATCTGTCATGAAGCAAAGTGTGTTCACGTGATGATGTGACACTGCCAAGTGAGACCACCGTAAGGTGGTGATGTTGAATGGCTTTGCAGCAACACCTACTCAGAGTCTCAATCAAAGGCATAGGTGAGTGCAGTGGCTTCTCAAACCACAGCTGGATGAACTCCTTTCAGATTTTTTCACCAATTTTTTTTTTTTTCAGCAAATAAGCAGTTCTGTGTGATTGATTATCTGAGCTCTCTAAATATTAACTTAGAGCTCCAGCAGGAGGAAGTGGCATCTAACCCACAAAGCTATTTCGTGGCCACAAATTCAAGTGGTTAGAAGGGTACTGAAGCTTAAAAAGTCTCCCTGTTGGCAACAGCATAACCGTGAGATGGTCTTAATGATTCAGCAGGAGGGGATGCTGATCTGGAATCGTTTTTGCCCTAGTGCTTGTCTCTTAGGCTTGGATTTTGGAGCGGGCTATCGGTTACATGTGTGCCTTTGCTTGTTAGTTCTGAAGTATAAACTGGCTTGAAGACCAGTCAGGGAATATGCATTACAGGTAATGGTAAAGAAAAATGAATATTTTGGAGTTTTTGAAGGCAAAAATATAAAACTGGAAAACTTCAATAAGGTTTGATAATGGACACTTGAAAAAAGCTTAGAGGGACAGTTTTTGTAGCCTTGAGATGAGGGGATTAATTATTATTGTCATGTAACTTCACGTGAAGCTGAGGAAATTTTAGATTGCATCAGTTTTCACAAGTGAACGACATTTTATTTTTATGTTGCCAAAGCTGGTCTATGCCAGTGTAAATTTTATGGCAAACCAACGGGTGCAACATGAAAAAATGCTTTAAAATACTTGTGCATCCTCATAATTTTCTGGCTGAAGGCTCGATTTTCTGCGACAAGTCAAAACCTACTGCAGGTCTCTAGCTGCAGCACAGGATTGCAACGGCACAACTTTACACTGCCAGTAAGTGAATTTCAAGCAGAAGAGGTTTTTTGGACTCTATATACTCAGACATCTGTCTTGTGTTTGAATGTGACTTATCCTGCAGGCTCTGGTGTCCCAGGCAGGTACCTGGCTGTGGTCTACAAGTCTCTTCCATGTCATTTCTTCTGAGAAAGTTGGTTCTTGATGACTGCTCACATTGAATTTTGTTTGTGCACCAGCTAAGTGTATAGGAATGCCCCACTCTGCTTTGATCGCTGCTAATTTGGGTGGTTGGTGTGTAGCCTTTTCTGCTATTGTATGCACTGATGAGTGGTCATCTTACAGTTGCCTTTCTGATGGACTCATTTGATGCAGGTAGTTCTGAAATGACTTGAAAAGCGAAGTGAATAAACTGTATTGATACAGACTTGGGCCTACCTGTTGTTAAAATGTTATTCTAGAGTAGAATGGGTGAGAAAAAGATACTAGGTGGACAACCACAAATTCATGGCATGAAGCCCTTCATGGTGGAGGGACCTCTTCTCAGGAAAAGCCTGTCCAAAAAAGGTACAGCATTGCTTTGGGGTGCTGATTGTGATTTTACATAGAACTTAACCAAATTTAAAGGGGCTTTTGGGCATAGATGTCTAAGATAGAATAAATGTTGTAAATTGAATACAACTTTTCTCAAAGAAACCTGATAAAATAATTAACAGTGTATTATAATGTGCATCTGAAAGTTGTGCCTAATTTTTTTTATAGCTGTATTTCTTTCACAGTGACCTCCTCAGATGGGTTCTTTCTTTATAAAAAGAAAAGAATACCCTCCATCTTAAATCTGCTGTGTCACTTTGCACCATCAGCGTGCTGCTTTTAACGCTTACGACAAAATGACAAATTTGGAAGCACCAGGCGTGACCTGAAGTATTTCTCTTGCTCCCTTCCAGGCACTTGCACACATATGCCTAGACACACATGCATGGTCGTGCCCTCTCTTTTTTTCAGAGTCCTAGCAGGCACGTTACTCTACTATCTGGGGAAGAAATGTGGTGTTTGGGTCAGTGTTTCTAGTTCAGGGACTACCTGTAATATAAGTTGGCTTATTGCCATGCACCAGAACAATCTCTGGCATGCTAGTTAAACAGAGTGTAAATGGCTGCAGGTTCACATATCCTTCCATTTCAAGAGTTTTAAGAATTGATTGATGACCTTGGAGGAGACAGCAGCTCTGCTTTTCTGGTTATGGTTAATTATATCACTGGTGCTGATGTCACATTACGTGCACGTATAACTGAGACTTGTGCCTATCGGTTTATGCTGGGTGCTGGTCTATTCCAGTTCTTTGTCCCATGGCATTTGTTAAAGCCAGGAAAAAATGTAAGTCACTACTAATTTAATGAGCAGGGAGAAGTTAGCATCTGTCTACCTAATCCATACTTTTCCGGTATTTTATTGCAATAAAGGGGTATCACTACCTCACAGTTCTAGCTCATAAACAGCTAAACAGTACTTGACATTTAAAGAGATTTTCTGTTGTGCACTTGTATAGTCAAGAGTAATTCTAATCCTATTAAAGATATTATGTCATGGAGGCGTGCCCTGGGGAGAAGGCTTCTGCTTACTGGCCCGATGGAAAGCAGAGGGGAGGGGCGAGCAGGAGGTTGGATTTATTACTCGATAGTTAGGTCAGGGATTTCTGTGGGAAATGCCCAGTGGTTGCAGTTGCTGATGATTTCACAGCAACAGCAGTGAAAACACAGAGCGCGCTCCGGTAGCTGGTTACTGAATGAGATACTGCAAATGGGTGGAAAGAAAAAAGACGGCGCGTGAGAGAGAAGCTGAGGGGGGGAAGCTGGGAGCAAGGAAAGTGCTCTGGCTCGAGGAGAGTCTCCCAGGTGTACTGCAGAAGCTTTTTGGAAATGGATGCAAGGACCATCTGCTGCCTATAGATGAGAGGGCTGTAGACTACAAGTGGAGAGAAAGAGCTTATGGCTCCTTTGAATAAAAATCGGAAGTTCTGCATAAGTGATTAATCGAGATAAATCATGAGTATGCTCTTGCATAGGTTATTAATGTATAAATCCATGCTGCAGATAGACAGAGTACAGCCCACATTGCTATAAAAAAAAGAAACAATGCAGTGAATAAATTCTGCAGTGATTATCTGATTTATGTACGAAGAAAAAGGGAAGCAAAACTCAGACAGCTCTTACCACACTGTGGGATTTGCAAGGCACTGTATTTAATGCTGAGAGATGCTATACATTAAATCTGACAACTGTGAAAAGAGAGATCATGGAGAAGTCAAGTAGTGAGGATTCTTCAATTCACCGGAGTCCATCTTTGGATAGCAAAGACTCAGATTTTGCTAAACCTTCTACCTCAGGGAGGCAATTTGGTCGAGGTTTTACTGCTGGAGCTTTCTATGGTACAACTGGATCACGCACACAGAGCCATACTGGGGTCGGAACCGGGACCGGCGTTGGGACTGGGACTGGCATAAAAAGTGACAAATACAGCGCGCCCAAAGGCAGCAAATACGTGGTCTTTTACCTGGATCTATCATTTGTTTTCCTTTTAGAATTTAAGAAGTGCAACATGGCAAGAGGCTGCCTGTGTTGTTTGAAATACATGATGTTCCTTTTCAATTTAATATTTTGGGTGAGTACTGCCTTTTCAGTTGCCTTCATTTGTTAGTGTATCCTCTACTGCTGCATTATGTGCATAGTGCATCTTTGAAGCAGTACAGTAAGTTCCCCCCTCCCCCCCCCTTCCTCTCTCTCATACCTGCTTGGAATATTTTCAGTGTTAAACTTGAGTCTAGTGGAAAAATGTACATGCTTCCTATATATTTATTACTACCTGGTTACTGTAGTTTGGCTACTAATTCCTCAAACTTGCTGTTCTAATATGTGTTTTGAACTGGATTATCTAATAAAGGGCAGAATTGTTGCCCTTTAAGGACGGAATTATTGCAGCATTAAAATCATGCAGTGGCAGGATTTTTGCATTCTGTTGTAATTCCTTGTGTTGCATTAAGCTTGGGGTTAATTGCCATTTGAAGCGCGTGGCTCGTCGTCAGCGTGAACCTCATTTGTTTTTTGTAAACTTCATTTGACAAACTGCTTTTTCATTTGAAGGAAGTTCTATCCCGTTTCTCCGATTAAAAACAATAAATCACCTTATGTTCTAACCTCTTAAGGTAGCAGCATAAATGTGAAATGACTGGAATGGTGAATTAATCCGGATTCGGTTTCAGCTGCAGTTGTCCACACTGGTGTGCAAAGTTGGAGACTTGCACTTTGCTTCTGAGGGATCAAAATTGATTTTCCTCCATTAGCCGAGAGGCACGAGGAGTTGTAACAATACCTCAACAAGCAAGTTAAAAGTGTAATGGCTACTTGGAGTAAAGTATTGTCACCCCCCAAGGGAGGGAGGAAAATTTCAGTCATCTGGCAGCCAGGCATCCTTGAGTGAACAGTATTTGGGAGGCAATCACAGGCTAATTGCAATAGTGCAAGAGTATGCACGCGTATAGCCCAATATGAAATGGTTTGGTTAGTTTGAAATTGAAGGTCACTGCTTTTCTGATGATTGCAGAGCTTGGATATGTGAAAAAAAAAAAAAATAAAAAAAAATCATTCATGATTGTGAGCCAGAAATACACAGTATGCTTCATAAAGAAATGAAAACACCATCCCTGAAGTTATTGTGGGAGAAGGGACATTAACAGTCTAGTTCGGATCGCTCTGGTGTAGAGCTATCATTGTTCAAATTATGAGGCTTAGGAGCAGCTTCTCTCTTTCTCTTGACCCACTTAACCAAAATAACCTCTAAAAGCAAGAGTTAATGGGAGATTTGGTATGGTGTTGAATCACTCGTGCCTCAGCTTTTATCTGTAATAGACCGGACTGCTACAATCACTGAACTTGCTGGGAGTCTTACTTAAATAGAAAGGTGTAGATCTGGTCACTGAAAAACATCTGATCAAAGTTCACTTGTGATTTATAATTCTTATTTTTTTCTTTTCTCTACACAAACCTTGCCATACATAACCCTTCCCAGAAAGTTGCCTTAAATATTTCTGGAGTAAATCACTTGGAACACACTAGATTTATATCAAGCTGACTATTTGGTCTAATGATGCATTCATTTAACACCTTGGAAGTCATTTCTTGGTATGTCGTGATTAGTTTTGGAACAGTTTTTTTCTGATATCATTACTCGTGCCCTCTGTGACCAGTCATTAGGTATCTCCCACCCCTCACCTTCTTAGGTGCAGTATCTTTCATCTCTTTCCCAAGCAGCAGTTTTCTTGACTCTGCATGATGCCTTCAGAGTCCATTTTTCCATTCCTTGAACTTGCAGAAAATATTTCAGACCTGATCTGCCTGCTCATGTCTTTCTGCTCAGCTCCCACTGGACTTTTATACAAACACATGACTTCTTCGATTAAAACTAGCCTGCCATCTGGAACAGTTCTCTGGTGCACTGTGCTTCTTCAAGTCTTACTCCTATCTCTTAATCCCCTTTACACCCTCTCTACCATGTCTTTTGTAGAGGCTTAAGCCCCCTTTCTTTCTGCTATTAAACTTTAGTCACCGCATCTCTCTCTAATATTCTAAGAATGCTTTTTGTATGAACCAGACTATGCAGAATGAAAATGATACTCTGGAAGGGTGAATCTGAGAGATTATAGAAGAATGCAAAATGCAAGATACCAGGTACTTTTCAAAGTAGTTTGCAACAGAAATTTGATACACCAGCCTGCTTTAAATTGTTCAGAACTCCCTCTTTCTTCACGTTAGCTGGCTTATACTGAATTTTACAAGCCAATCTTGATGTTCCCATGCATCCTTCCAGAGGGCTGCAGTCCTGCTAGACTACAGGCAGGTGTTCTGTAGTTTGCTGCCTCTGGCTTTGTACCTAGAATCTTCACTGCTTCTACTATGAGTGTCTGACAGGGTTTGGATGGTTGGCTCTGCGTGTGTTCTTTGCTTACAGTGTGCACTTGCAGTAGCTCTCCTTCCTGCTGTGAACTCTCCTGCCCAGCCCAGGGCTCCCCACACAGCTCCACCAGTGTCCTCCACTCCTACCCTGCCCTACCACTCCCTACTATTTCAGTCCTTTCTTCTTAACCTTTATTTTTCCTCCGTTCTGAGGTTTGCCTGTTCTCATTGCCTCATTCTGTAGTTTTGTCAGACCCAAGTCTGAAACCACATCCTTTGTAATGCAAGATATTTTCTGAATTTTTCTTGAATGCAAGAAATGTCTGAACCTGCAGTTAAAAGTGGAATGAGACTCTTGGACTTTGGAAGTGAGGAGAACACTTCCACACTGTTATCTTCTGACAAAGACAAGAAGTGGTTTGTTGTTGGTTTTGGTGGTTTTTTTTCGGTTGGTTGTTTTTTTGGTTTTGTTTATTTGGTTGGTTTTTTATTTTATTTTATTTTGGTCTATTTTTTCTATACAGGAACCAATACCAATTTAGGCAACTGGAAACTAAAGTGCAAAAACTGTTTCAGGGAGTCTTTAAACAGGTGCCAGTCTTGCAGCTGTACAACTGTGATAGGCATCCTGGCTGACCAGCTTGCTTGCCACAAAGCTACATTACTCTGAGCCTGTGGTAGCAGAAAGCCCATCTCATGGGAAATGTTCTGCCATATGGTGTTGTTATACCAAAATGGTGTTTCTGAGATGCTTCATCTGAAAATGAAAACTGGTGGTATCATTTGGTATTGCAGGATGATAGGCACTATCTCCTTGAACAATTCTGTGTTGGCCCAAAGAAGGATGATCTATAGAAAAAGAGGAATCTTCTTCCATTATTTCCTTCTTGATGCAGAGAAAAAAGCCTGGGATCTAATCTGTCCTTCGTGGGGCAGTGAGATGTACTACTCCTTCAGCTTGGCAGCCAGGTCCTATATATTTGAAGACCAATTATATTTGTGTATAATGCATTATACACATTATTTTTCCATAGAATATAGTTTACCTATTTTAATATATATATGTATATGTTTGATGGTGATGGAGAAGTGCAGTGGTCAGTGGATTCTCTCGTGGTGGATGAGAAGCTGGACATGAGCAGCCAGGGTGTGCTTGCAGCCCAGAAGGCCAATCCCATCCTGGGCTGCAGC
>JANHGN010009729.1:22294-42407 GCA_024605025.1 Megaceryle maxima
AAGCTTGCTGAGGGTGCCCTCAATGCCACTGTCTATGTCATTAATGAAGAAGATATTAAACAACACTGGTCCCAGTACGGATCCTTGAGGGACACCACTTGTTACGCTTTCCCATCTAGACATTGAGCCATTGACCACTACTCTCTGGGTGCAACCATCCAGCCAATGTCTTATTTTAAGACTTGACAGGGTGCTGGCCATCTCATTTAAACTCTTTTTTTTTTTAACCTTAAAATGTTGGACTAGATGATCCTTGAGGTCCCTTCCAACTTGGTATTCTATGATTCTATGATACTGATTTGGCACATCTCAGCTCTTTGAGACTGGAAGAGGCAGCCTTTTGCCTAGCACTTCAGGAAGAAGGAGAAAGAAGAGGTTGCAAATGTTTTTGGTTCTCCAGGGTGAAACGGTGGCCAATGGAGAAAGATTGAGTACTCTTAGTCATGAATATGCCTAACTTAAATTGGTTTTGGCTAATTGTCAGTAGCTGAGGCCGTTAAAATATGACTTTTAAGTAGACTGTATTATTTTCAGTAAAGTGGTTGTTTTATAATACCTGTGCAAGTACTTGGAAGACCAAGCCTTGTACTTTGGTCTTCTCTGAGATCCAGTTTTAGAAAATGCCTGTGCAATCAATAGCAGAAGAAACTAACAATATGGACAACAAAAAACTCACCAAACCAAACCAAGAGCTTTAAGGGAAGTCCTGAACTCTCAAACACCTATAATCAAAAGAAATTTTGAAAGCTTTTAACACTGACTGGGCTTTGCCACTGCTGAAGTCAGCACTCTGAAAGAAGAATGGGTTGATGGCTAGTTTTCAAACTTCTGAATGCCTGATACCCTGCTCAGATTCTAGTGCCTGAAGATTTATTAAGCTTGCTCCCAACAGATTGTGACAGAGTTCTTTGTGTATTGAAAACTCTGTTGTCTTTCCAGCTCCATGGACAGGAGTCATCTTGCCTTAATTATCTATCCATGCTAAGAGATTTCTGCTATGGGGATCTATGCTATGGATGCTCTATCTGAGAGATTCCTCAAAAAGCTCCCTTTCTAATTGTTGGAGACATTTTAATGTGGACACATTCCTAATGTAGGCAGAGATTGTTCTGATGTAGATGCTTCAGATCAGACAGGTAAATATGATTACAAGAGCTTCTAAATTAATACTTCATAAAGAGCTAAAGGAAAGTGACATGGATCTTAGCTTGAGTATTCAGTTTAGCATGAGTGATTAAGGACAAAGATGTTTCCATTTGCAGACTCTCAGGGCACATGGGCTTGTTCTAGGTTGGTTTTTTTAACGTTTTTGTTGTGGTTTTTTGGCATTGTTTTCCTTTTCTATGAATAGAGTCACCTGTCATTTGCTGGGAGACTTAATTTGTCTTTGGCATTAAGCAAGATCTCTCACCTTGATGTAGTTGTTGTTAAGTCACATGGCTCCAAGTTATCTCTGTTTAAGGTATTAATTAGGAATAGACTTTTAAAAGTTGTTTTCAGACCCCAGTCATTCAAATGCAGCAATAGGGAAAGAAAATACATTTCAGCTGACACATAACATGAGCTTTTATTTAACAGTTCTTATTCAAAGGTACTGAATTGAGAAGGACTGCTTAAATAAATCCATTCTTCTATCTTCAGAATAGTGTGGTTTTGTAAGAGATTCCTGCTCATTCTGGACTGATGTGCCCATGTGATTCCATGGCAAAAGCATAAAGAGCTCCATTTATTCATGACTTCATGGGGACTTTCCATAGTGAGCACAAGCCAACAGCACAGTAACACTGCCATAGGTAGCACTGAACTGTAGCCTTGAGGCAGTTTCTTTACAGAGGTTTCCTTTAATAGATGTGCTCACAAAAAGATGCTTGGTGATGATGCCTTCCAAATAGGTTTGGGATGCGCCGACAGAGGGAAACATGAGAGTTTCTTATATTGTGCTTATCTGTGGTGTAGATGAAAGACTTTGTGGTTTTTTCATTTTCTAAGCATAAAATTTGGGGTCAAAAGTGAGAAGAGCCCAAGCACCTGGGAGATCCTGGGCTTGCTTTGTGGTTATGTGCAAGTTGCTTTCTCCTGCTGACTTTCGTGAGCCTACGTCAAGTAAAGAAATGAAAGTCAAGATTCAATAACCCTCCTGAAAGGAAAACTAACAAAAAATCGAGGAAGAAGATAGGGACAGGGAGTGCTAGGACACCTTCCTTCTTCAAATTTCAAAGCCCTTGATTAAGGATTACAAGGTGGGCACTTGAGAAAGAGGTGTTTGACTATCTTAACCAGGGTCATATGGGAGGACATAGCAGACCTGAGAGCAGCACTGTGTACCCTTCCAGTCAGGTCCTCTGTCTGCTATGGACCATCTTTCTGCTTTTTCCCCCTTTCATTTTTTGCTGTAGTTGTAATGAATTCTGGAGTGACAAGAAGATAAGATGAATATTTTTTAGCTATGTTGCTTGTAGGCTGAGAGCTATATAAAAGTGAACAATACAACCATTTTTATCTTGCAGGTTTCAGGTCTTCCAACCCTGTGAGACTTGAATTAAACTTCTCAACAGTGGAGTTCAACAGGGTACATACCTCATACTTAGGAGAGCTCTGGGGAAGGTGGCTTTTAGAAGGAATTCAGGAGTGTGAGGTGACAGCAGCTTCTTATTGGTCCTTTTGCTGCATGAGGTGTGTAGTTGGATAGGGTTGACCCACGGGTGTCATCTGCACTCAAAGCATTCAAGCCATCCTTGGCTCAATTGCTGTGAGCTGGCCACCTCTTGTATTTAGTTATGCCTGTTGACTTTTGTGACTGGGTAGCTTGGAGACCTGTTCACTTTTTTGTCCTTTCAGTGCTTATCCAGCCTAGGAGCAGATCTGCATGTTTCACAAAAATGTGGCTTTGTTGAGTCAATGAGACCCTGCAGACTGCACCAGCTTCTCCAAGAACAGTACTTGCCTGTGAAAGTGTTGCTGTGAGTGAACATGTAACAGAAGAAAATAGCTCATCCTGTCTTTAAAACCCAAGGTGTTAATATTTCAGGGTTCAGAGTCTGCAGAAAAAGACCCGCACAAAACTACATTTGATAACTGAAAACCAAACATAACTGATGCAAAAAAAATTGAGACATAATACAACACTGGACCTTCCTACTGCTTTTTGACATTGCCTTTTGGAAGAGCAACATGATGAATGCAAAACCCTGGGAAATAGGAGTGGTTTATATTTTTGATGCTCGTGACAGAAAATCTGTTTGCTTGAAATGGAAAAATAGACCTCCTTGGGAGAGGGATTTGTGGCATCACTGCCATGTAAAATAATCTTGTCTTGGTAATTAAAATTTTCTGTCTAAGAGTCAGACCTGGCAGTGGAAATAGCTCCTTTTTACTGACTCGTTCATGGGTCACAAATACTTAATTTCAGAATGGTCTGAGACAGGTTGTTGCAGTCAGGTTTTTGATAGGCTTATGCAAAGTTTGCAGTTAGAGAAATATCGATGGATAAGCTGCACACAGAAGCTTAAAATTAATTTAAGCCCTAGTTCATAGTATGTGCCTCCCAGCCTAGAGAGCTGTCCTGGGAGGAAGCTTTCATTTCTATTATTCTATCTGCCTGTGAGCCTGCTGCTGTTCTTGGACCCTGCAGGTAACTTAAGAGTGGAGCACAGTGGGGCCTTGCCTGTGTTGCCATGTGCAGAAAGTACCATTTCAGTAGTAGAAAGAAAGTACAGCTTAACAACTGAGGTTCTACTTGATGTGATTCCAAATTAAAAGACACAAAGACACGCTCCCTGCAGCTAAAAGGTTGTGATCTGAAAGGGGAAATACTTCTTCTCCATATATATCTACAGGTGGTGAGGTGGAATATAAAACTAGAGAGGGATTTATGAAAGAGCTGAGAATTGAACCTGTGTCTCCAGAGGTTTGATTAATGGTCTTGAATGCAATACTGTTCTTCCTCCCCATAGGACTTCTAGATGATGATGGTCTTGCTAGGGTGTTAGAGATTTTTGAAGTCCATAATTCTGTAGACACTTCCAGTGGTTCACAATGTCTCCATTCTGTAGTGATGCTGAATCCAGAATGGTCTGTAGACCTTGTGGAAGGTAAATGACTCTTGAAAAAGGTGATTATCTCTGTGTTGTCCCTCTGGATTTTTAACTGGAGAGGAGGAGAGGAATTGCAGGAAGGGGGAAGCAGTAATTACAGCCATTTTAAAGCCAGAGTCCTGTTGATGTCTCTCTAGTTTGTGATTGTTGTGTTCCACAAATAATTGTAGAGCAGTTGATTGTAAATGTGGTGAGAGCTCTTGAAATGAGAAAAGGAATTGAAAGGTGAAAGGGTTATGAATCACACTCTGTGAATCCTTCCAGAAGACAGATCAAAGAATCACAGAACCACAGAAGGGTTTGGGTTGGAAGGCACCATCTATTTCCTATCTCCATGCCATGGGCAGGGACCCCTCCGCCTAGGCCAGGTTGCTCAGAGCCTCATCCAGCCTGGGCTTCAATGTGAACTTCACATGCAGATTACTAGGATCTGTCTTGACCCCCAAGCCATGGGGAATGGTCACCTGAGTATTTGCAATCCGGCCCCTCCATACAACCCCAGTGTAGAAATTGGCTGCATTTTTTTGTTTTCCTGGCTGCTGTTTAGCATGAAATGTAGCACATACTGGTCACAAAAACATAAGGTGTCATGTTCTTTGAGGATGGTGAATGAAAGTGGAGTTTTTAATTACACGTAAACTGCCCATCTATTAGAGGAGTGAAGGAGAGAAAGGACATAGTGTGTACCTTTCAGAGAGGTTGCTGCTCACTGATACAACAGTAATAGGTGTTAGCCAGGAGGAATTTTGAAGTTTCATCCTATTGCTCTTAGTAGCTGAGTTGTCCTCATGAAAAGAAGTTTCTGTTTGCTTGCTTTCCAACAATGGGGGTTGTCCAAGCTGACCAAAGTCTTCCTGGTGAATGAGGACTTGCCTTGCTCCATGGGAGTGTACAGATATAATTTGAAAGATGTTCTTGAGAAGTCACGAATAGTACGTTTCAAAGCAAGTGCCCTGAGCTTTGTGCAGTGATGCTCACAGACAACGTAGCATGAGGCTGGCTGTCCTCTAAAGGGATGAAGATTGCAGAAGTGGAGTGAATGCTGAGAAAGCATTCTGACTAGAAAGCAATCCATCGTTTTGATAAAGTATTTGTCAGCGTTATTGTCTGTGGTTTTATGAAATAAAATGAAAGAATTCAAGTATTTTGATGGTGATTGGCAACTACATCGTTGTGTGTGTGAAGATTCTGTGTATGGTGGTGTAATAGCTCTAAGGTGTTGCTCTAAGAGAAGTTAGCACTTTTTGTCTTGCATTCATAGTAAAACATACCTTCAGCTGTTGTAAATCCCTCTGAGAGTGCTGATGCTTCATGCCCAGTGTTGTGCTGCATAGCTCCTCTCACTCCACTGCCTGTGGTTAACGAGCCTGTACAGTTAGCCTGTGCCCTGAAAAGTCCACGACTATTCCCTACATTACACTTTGTATCATCATTACATCTGTATCCTGGTTGATTTGTCTATTTTTTTTTTTTTTCTTTCCTGTGCAGTTTTCTTTTGAAATTGTTTCTTGGTGGCCAAGATTTTTAGAATTCTTTATGTAAACCCTTTTTGATCAGGTGAATAATAAAGTAGGAATCTAACAGATTCTTATTTGCCAGATGTTTTTGGCTGCATTCATTTGCTACCTCTAACTGGAACAGTTGTACTAAGACAACATGATGACATCGAGCTGAATGGGGTAGTTGGTATGCCAGAGGGACAGGATGTCATCCAGAGAGACCTGGACAAGCTGGAGAGGTAGGCCCAGGTGAACCTCATGAGGTTCAACAAGACCAAGAGCAGGGTCCCACACCTGGGTTGGGACGATCCTTGTTAACAATCCAGGCTGGGGGATGATGTGATAGAGAGCAGCCCTGCAGAGAAGGACTTGGGGCTACTGGTAGATGAAAAGCTGGACATGAGCCAGTAATATGCACTTGCAGCCCGGAAGGCCAGTCTCATCCTAGGCTCCATCAAAAGAAGCATGGCCAGCAGATTCAGAGAGCTGGTTCTATCACTCTGCTCTGGTGAGACCTCACCTGGATGTCCAGGTGACCAGCTCTGGAGCCCCCAGCAAGAAGGACATAGACCTGATGAAGTGAGTCCAGAGGAGGGCCATGAAGATGATCAGGGGAATGGAGCACCTCTCCTATGAGAACAGGCTGAGAGAGTTGGGCTGTTCAGCCTAAAGAAGAGAAGGCTCTGGGGAGACCTTATAGTAGCCTTCCAGTACCTGAAGGGGGCCTACAAGAAAGCTGGGGAGGGACTGTTTACAGGGAACAAGCAGTAGGACGAGGGGCAATGGTTTTATACTAGAGCAGTGTAGATTTAGATTGGCCATTAAGAAGAAGTTCTTTACTCTGAGGGTGGTGAGACACTGGAAGGCGTTACCCAGGGAGGTGGTGGAGGCCCCATCCTTGGAGACATTCACGGTGAGGCTTGACAGAGCTCTGAGCAGCCTGACCTAATTGATGATGTCCCTGCTCACTGCAGGGGGGTTGGACCAGATGACCTCTAGAGGTCCCTTCCAACCCAAGTCATTCTATGATTCCAAGACCTTTCTTGACCCTATTTATTATTATGCCCAATACCTGTTGATGCCAAAGAAAATTAAAGAAAAAATCTAGCAATCTAAGCAATTAAACAGAGTTGTAACAGCAGGGAAAACAATTTTCCTTCATGACATCTTACAGAAGCGAGAGATTTGATTGCCTGTATCTTAGGATGCAGAGCTGCCCATTAATGTATCTCATACTCTTTTTCTCTATTTCTGTGCATTATCCTAATTGACCTTAAGGAAAAGCAAGGCTTTTTAGTCTCCAGTTTGCATATTCTGTTCAGTCCTCTTGTTGCCAAAAGTAATGTTACATACTCTAGAGAAAAGGTCGTTTTCAGGAAGAGGGGGGTTGGGACCAGAGCAGAATTAGATTATCTTTACATTATGAAACCACAGTGTCAGAATTAGGTCACTGTTTCCTTTAATGTTGCTGTGTAACTGGCTGAGAAAACTATAGGAGAATTGAGATGGTGAAGAGTGTATTTTTGATGAACCAGGAGGAGCACTTGATTTCCTGGGTTGATACTGGTCCAGTGCACTGCTAAGGGATGTGTTGATGCTGCGGGTCATTCTGGTGGATCAGTACAGGCACTTTTCTCAAACCTATGTAAAAATGATGCCTCATACAGTGTTTGGGGGTCATCTAGCAGATGCTGGGTTTATTTCCTTTGGATCAGAGGCAAAACAGCCTTCCTGGCCACTTCACAGAAGTGTTGGAGTGCTGATGATGCTGTCCTATCCAAGAGCAGCTCGGGTAATTATGCACTGCCTTCTTAAATTCCACATTGTGTCCAAGTGGGTAGACTACTCTTCAATTCATGTCCCACGTGGTTTTACAGTTAGGTGTTTTCCCTGATGTACCTTGTGCTAATTATGTGGCTCTTATGTAGTGCTATTGCTGTTCTTGTCCTTTTATTATTATTATGCTGAGTTTTGTAGGAAGAGATGGCATCTTTATTTGACCACAAAACATAGCTGGAGAAAAAAGCCTTAATATACATATCAGAACAATGTCTAGAGACTAGTAGAGATCTGGGCCTGCTTGTGCAAGGTGTTGTGTAAATGCAGAGTTATAGGCAAGGGTTATTTTGGGAGTTTACACACTCGAAAAATGAGGTAAGTCATTGAATCATTAAATCATTAAATCATTTCAGTTGGAAGAGACCCTTCAGATCATCAAGTCCGACCATTAACCCAGCACTGCCAGGGCACCACTAAACCATGTTCCTCAGTGGCACATCTCCACGGGTTTCAAACCCCTCCAGGTCTCAGGGGGACTCCACCACTGCCCTGGGCACTGTGGTCCAAGGAATGAAAGTATGCAAAGTAGGGTAGAACTTTTGCTGGTAAAACAGGAGTAAAATTCATTCTGGAGGTGGTGAGTTAATTCAGAAGATATAGGAAAGGAGAGGAAATGTGGAAGAGTTGGAAATTCATGAGCCTCGAGGAGAAAGGAAATAGGGGAGCTGGGTAGAGCAGAACTGAGATTAGCAGGTTATGCAAGTTAATGTTGAAGCAAGCATCTGATTGGAACAGTGGAAGAACAAAACTCTGTGTGATCATCGGGTATCCAGTTTTGCCTACTACTGGAAGAAGCTGAGACTCATTCTCTTTGCTTGGACTCTCAGCCTAGGTTCCTGGTACGTGGTTCTTCATGGCTTGGGGTGAGCTTGGAAGACGGTTGCATAAATGTCTATGGACACCAAAGGGGGAATGGTACTTTGTTCTAGAGCTTACCTTTAAGATGTTTTGGGAATAGAGATAGTCCCACCTTGTCCTCTTCATTGATTTTCCATTGAATGTTGCATGAGCACGTGGGGTGGAACAGTCCTGGGATGGAGCACCTCACATACCTGGTGTTTGGTCAGTGCAGCTATTCTGACACAAATGAAAATGGTACAGAGTTCTTTAAGCAGCTTAGCCAGGCCCTCTTTCTGCACTTTGTCTTCTGTCTTTGAAAGCAAGAAGAGGGCTTTTAGTTTCAGATTAGTGTTGCTACTTTGAGAGGAATATCCTCTAGTTGGAAAAGTCCTGAGAAGAGATCCTTGGACTGTTCTTCAAACCACCTGCTTGCAGGATGGCTCTCTTCCAGCTACCGTGGAGATCTTGTGGTATTGGGGAACACTTGCTATAAACACAGATGCTGTTTATGTCAGAGTCCTAGAGTACACTTACTTAGTACGATGCTAGTTTATGTAAAAATTAGCCATGAAAAAGTGTTTTCTTCATTCAGTCGTTCCTTGCAAAAGTTGCTGATTGCTTGTCTTTTAGCAACTAAATATAAAAACCAAAGTGTTCTTTGTTCTCAGGCATTTTGTGGAAACCACAACTGGCCTGCACATGGCCTGACAGTGAGGTAGGTGTAAGATCTTCTCCCTCATGGACTTCTCATGGCCCCCTCATGAGCTCAGGTGACATTTGAAATAGCATCCTGGGGAACAGAATAATTCTTTACTCATTACAGTCCTGGTGTTGCAATAGGAGAGCTCAGCACATTATTCTTAAGTGCTCTTTTTATTGTCAAAAACCACAAACCTGACAAAATGCACAGGTCTACATTTTATTTTTATTTTTTTTTACTTCTGAGTGGAGAAGGTAATATATTTTATCTAACTTTGCTCTCCTTATAGAGAAGAGTCATGCTAGAGAATGCTGAGGGTATTTGCTTTGGATGAGAGGCAAACCAGTGCATTTTCACTGCTTCAGCTACTCGGACTCTGGTTTGGGATTTTTATGATCCATGTCCCCAGTTCCAATTCCTTAGTTACTCCATTATTGAAAAGCTGAACATCACCATCTCAGAGAACAACTTTCCACTTGTTTGTGTTGTGCAAATGTTAAGTTTAAAGTTTTGGATGGATATGTTGTGTTGCAGTCCTTAGAGTGTATCTTGGCTCTCAGTGAGCAGAGATGCAGAGAATGGGAAAAAAGATGAGTTCTTAGATGGGTTGGCTTGTTGGGTCCAGAGGAGAACTATAAGGCTGGTGAAGGGACTGGAGGGAAAGTCTTAGGAGAGGCTGGGGGAGCTGGGGTTGTTTAGCCTGGTGGAGATTCAGGGGGGACCTTATCACTGAAGGGAAGTTGTAGTCGAGTCGGCTCTTCTCTCATGCAGCTAGTGACAGGATGAGAGGGCAGGGCCTGAAGCTGCACCAGGGAAGGGTCAGGTTGGATGTCAGGAAGCATTTCCTCACGGAGAGGGTGATCAGGCATTGGAAGGCACTGCCCAGGGAGGTGGTGGAGTCACTGTCCCTGGAGGTGTTTAAGGAAAGGCTGGATGTACCATGGTCTAGCCAATGTGGTTGTGGTGGAACATAAGCTGGACTTGATCCCAGAGATCTTTTCCAGCCTCAATAATTCTGGGATTCTGTATGCTGTTTGAGACTGCTCATAATGTTCTGACTGAATTAAACAAAGAAGAGTCTCTCAAAGTTATGAAAAAGAACCCAGGTTCTATCAAACCCTTGCAGTAATGCATGCTCATTTTGAGCTGTTTCATTAACATGAGCCTGATTTGGTTCTGCTGGTTTGCCTTCTTGATACAAACTAAATGGCTTCTCTTTGTGTAGTAGCTCATTTTGATTGAAGTGTGTGTGCTAGCACGAGATCAGTGAGATACAAGACATCTAAGGATGTTACCTGTCTTGACTGAATTAAAGCTCCATTTGAAACCAGTTGGATGGATGGAATAACTTCACTAGCAGATGATAAGTTAGCGATGTTGCAGTTAGAATGGGAAAGGTTTCAATATTGCCAAATACCCTGACTTTGAATCTCTAGTTATTTAAGAGTTATCTTAAGGATCCAGAGTCGTGTGATTATTAAAAATACAAGCTGGGAGAGGAAAAAAAAAAAGGCAAACAAAAAGACAAGATGAAGCATTAGCTCTGGCAGTTTTGGAGAAAAGCTATTGCAGGTGAATTTTAGAGGGACCTGACTGTAAATTGTTACTGTAAGCAAAGGGAGTAAGGAGGCAGTGTACATTTGAAGAGAAAGTTGTTGGACTGTTGTAATAACAAGAACTGGCGTGAAATGGGAAGGGAAAGAGGCTTCTCTTATAGTAACTTTGAACTAGAAGACTTGTAACAGTTAAGTCCTTCCATGGACTGGTTATGCTCAGCTCTTTGTATTTTCAGTGGGAGTTAAGTGATGACTCAGCACTTTGCTCTCATGTTCAAATTGATCCATTTCTGGAGAGAGCTAAAAGCAGCACTCAGGGTGAGGGAGTTCATACAGAAAAAGCTAACTGAGAGCTCTGGAGGACAATACAATTGTTCTTGGTGAGGAGCAAGTTTTAGCTGTGGAGCAATCTACTCCCGTACAGATTCTATCAAGTAACTGCAGCACTCTCTTGAAACACTTTCTAATTCTTGTGACTTGTTTTGTGATTTGAAATTGCAGTGCTGGTTTCACAGAGAGGTTTTGGGGGCAACGGTTCTGCCTCCTTGTGCAGTGCTTTGCCTGTCACGGGTGCTACTGCACTCAAACAGGAATTCATTCCAATAAGATGCAGTTTGTTTTCTACTTCTCTCCACACATTTGATTAAGACAGTGTTGCCAGGGGAAGGAGCTGAGCTATTTTTTCTGCCTCCTTGAAATGCCAATTCCCTTCTGTTCTTGCGTGGTGAAGCCTTCAGTAATAGTGACGAGTTCCTTGTCTGCTAGCCTTAATGAAATCAGCTTCTTGGCTGCAGAACAAAGGAGTTTAGGTTCTGTCAAGCAAACCTCCTGCACCTGTACATCCCACCCTGATGGTGTTCCAGAGAGAACTGGTTGAGGTCATCTCTATATTCGTTCATGCCCTAATATTGCTGATTTGATGTTAGAAAAGCTGCTAGTTGCTGTTGGCAACATGGGAACTGGGACGGGCCAGCAAGTCCTTTCCTGTCAGCTGGTAATTTTTTCAGTCTGTTTCAAACTGTTGACCTAGATAAAGTGAAAGACGGAATATCCCTTGCCCAGCCTGTCATCCCTGGAGCCATCTGCCTCCTTCCCATCCCTGCATGTTTGCATTTATAGTTCAAACGCTGAAAGATTGGATGGTGCCTTGTTTTTATGGCTGCATGCACTAAATGGATAAAGCAAAAAAAAAACCCAACCCATTTATTAAGTGACTTTCTTAAGATCCTCATTTAAACTTACATGAATCCTGTCTCCCTCAGCTATGACTGATTTTCTGGTATCCCCTTAGTAACAGTTTTTCTTTTAAAGGAAGATTAGGAGTTATACATGAGCAAGGTGGTGGAATTGCAGGAACTTGGGTATTCCAAACTGAAGTATTGTACAGCATATTGACAGTATCCTGTAACAGCTGCATAGCTCAAGTGAAAGGTTTGTGAGTATTTTTGTTCTTAGTTCCCCAGTTGCCAGTGGGTTTATAACCTTCCAGCAAGCATTTTAGAAGTCAAAGTTTCCTAGCCAGAGCTACTAATTTAGATAGAATTAAAAAAAAAAAAAAATGAGGCTAGCATTACAAAAAGGCATACAAAAGTTCTTGATAGTGCTTGCTGACTGTGCATGTGTGGGTTTACAGGACACAAAAAACCAGGGAAGAATTGCTCTGATGTTACGTAAGCTTCCCAGCTAACACCTGCTTTAGCTTTCCTGTAACGTTCTCTGCCAGGTTTATTACTTTAGTAAGTTTTGGTAGAAACTGGTAAGTCCCCCGTTGTAGTAGTCACTACAAATAAAGGCAAAGGAAACAGCTTTTGCCCCTTAAGGACTGTAGTGAAGAAGAGTGGCTGACACTCCAGAGGCTGTGCTGCCATTCAAAGAGACCTGGACAGGCTGGAGAGTTGGGTGGGGAGACATCTAATGAAGCATAACAAGGGCAAGTGTAGAGTCTGGCAGCTGGACAAGAACAACCCCAGGTACCAGTACAGGTTGGGGATTGATCTGCTAGAGTGTAGCACAGGGGAAAGGGACCTGGGGTCCTTGTGGCCAGCAGGGTGACCATGAGCCAGCAATGGGCCCTTGTGGCCAGGAAGGCCAATGGCATCCCGGGGTGTATCACACCCTTGTGTGGTTAGTAGGTTCAGAGAGGTTCTTCTCCTGCTCTACTCTAACCTGGTGAGGCCCCATCTGGAATATTGTGTCCAGTTCTGCACCCCTCAGGTCCCAGACAGGGAACTGCTTGAGAGAGTCCAGTCCAGAGCCACAGAGATGATGGAGTGGAGCATCTCCCTGCTGAGGAAAGGCTGAAGGAGCTGGGGCTCTTTAGCTTGGAGAAGAGGAGACTGAGGGGTGACCTCATTAATATATATAAATATGTAAAGTGTGAGTGTCAGGAGGATGGAGCCAGGCTCTGCTCAGTGACCTCCAATGGTAGGACGGGGCAATGGGTGCAAACTGGAGTGTAGGAGATTCCAAAGAAATTTAAGGAAAAACTTCATGATGAGGATGACAGAGCCTGGCCCAGGCTGCCCAGAGAGATTGTGGAGTCGCCTTCTCTGGACACATTTAAAACCCCCCTGGATCTGTTCCTGTGTGGCCTGGGGTTGGACTTGATAATCTCCAGAGGTCCCTTCCAACCCCAAACATTCTATGATTCTGTGATTCCGTTGATGCCCAGTCAAAAAGTGAAATTAAGGGCATGTAGCAAGTTCACTGGTGTGCATTAGTTTCTTAGGTGCTTTAAGTTTTGATTGGTGACAGTCAATCTAACTGGGACAGTTGGGTCCTATGTTTGTGAAAGCTTTTAGAAGAAGACCAGGCATCTATCTTTGCAATTTTAAGTGTTCATCCCAATCAGTGTAAAAGGCAAAAAAAATCAGGCAAATATTCAGGCAAAGAAGGAAGCAAATAGTGCTTGGAAGATAAAGGTGTCAGTGAATGCTTAGGTGAACCGTATATGTTCAAAACATGATAAAGGTGTTTTTACAGCCAAAGTAGAGAGGTGGTGGGTTTTGTAGGGATGTGTTGCCAGAAAATGTGTGGAATGATGTGAAAGTAAGGTACCTTATATAATAAATATGCCACTGCATGGCTGCTGAGCTTCAGTGGTGTTGCTTCTCACAGAAGCAATTCTTTTTTTTTTAAAAAAACCCCACAAATAGAATCCATCACCCTGTACTGAGTGGTAGAAGCAACTCTCTTGCTTTTATGAGAGTTGTTTCATTTGCCTGTGTGGAGTTTGGATCTAGTTAACTGGGAAAATTAGTACCTTGCAGTCATTGCCTGGTTAGAATGCAGCAACAGCAGGTTCTTATGCTGCTCCTAAAGTGACAGTTAGAGGAAATGTGCTTTTTTTTTTTTCTTTTTTTGCACTTTTTTTTTTGTTCAGTTGGTTGTTTTGTTTTTGCTGAGGGGATCATGGCTCTTGCATTTCTGAAGGACAGATTTCTCTGTCGGTTTGCTAGGACCATTGAAGAAGATATTCTCTCCCTCTACAGTATACCTGATGTTCTTTAGGACTCCCCTTTTGGGAATCAAACAACAGCTCTGTGTGTTCTTTCCTCGCAGGGGTTTGACTGATCAGATCCATCTGCCTCCAGCCAAACCCTTGTCCAGAGCAAGGAGTTTTGTTGGCCTGGCAGTATACTGGAGGCTTGATTTGTGCTGTTACAAAGTGTTTCATTACATTAGACAGAAAAATTAATCTAATCAAACCTTATATCAAGTAATTATCACTTGTTTGTTCACCGTTCCACTCTTCTGTCATACTTTGATGGTGCAGTGGTTGGAGATTTTAATACCATTTCCATTGTAAGGCTGTATGTGAAAGGCTTGTCATGTCAAGCAAATGGCTTTCCCATGTCTGAACTTCTTAACCTTGCAGAAGGAAGAACCAGCAAGTCACCTTCAGTTCTGTGTATATTGACTAACAGCGAGGAACACGGCAATAAAGCTGCCATCATCCAGCAATTCTTTTCCTATGCTGTCTGAATAACACAAACCACAATGTAATCAGTGCTACAGTTTTAATATATATACATACAGAATGTAATCAGTCCACAGTTTAAATATATAGAAATCTAAAGATAGATCTCCATGCTTGATCTCTATTAATTTGCCCCTGGTTGGCTCAAACTGTGACTTCAGCAGTTTGATTTATAGCACTGGTGTTTTGCTTACAGTTTGGAGACGTTATTGTGCTAAGTCTGCGTTTCAAATCAATGCGGTGTAATTGCAGTGTGTGCATAGTTTGAAGACATTAACAAGAGAAATGTGCAATAGCAGCAATACTTGGCACGAACACAAGTGGTGACAGCTAAATTCCATGTCCATTTCCGAGCTAATTTGAACACATTTTTACAGTAGAGGTTCTCAGACTTTTGAAGTTGGTTACTATGGAAAGAGGGATGAAAAACATCAGGCTGAGCTGTCTTGATTAATGATCTTGCAACAGCATTCTGTTTAGAACAGCTGTGCTGCTTATCTGTCCTGCAGATCCAGTTTTTCAGATGCCTTTCTCTTTTAAGTATAAAATCTTTGGTCATGTTGAGACTTCTTAGGATGGCATTTTGTATTCTGCAGTAGAGTTTGGTCCTGTCTGCCTCCTGTTTGCCATTTTTGCAATGCCAGGGTGAACAAAAGTGATCAGTTGTATTCAGTATACCTACATTAACATATTCCCATGCTTTCCTGACAATTGGCTTTCTCACTCTAGTGGAGAGTGTCTGGGCCTCTTGTAATAAACACAAAAAGTAAGTGCAGTGGTTTGGTTTCTGTGCCTGTCAACACTGATTTACAGAATTGATCTCATATATGTACTTGAAGTGTTTTCCACAAAAGGGCTTTTGTTACTCAGTTGCCTTGTTTGCATATCAGAGAATGTTTAGGGTACAAGCAGTGAGAGCATCTCTTTCTCTGAAGGTGCTCGTTGAGCTTCTGCAGGTAGAATAATAAACAGTGCTAACTGCAAATCCACATCAGTAGTGGAAAGCCTCTGGAGTAGGTGCTGAGTCATTGGGAATCACTTCTCAGTTGTACCCTTGCATTTTACCTGGCAAGGCTTCAAGTTGACAGAATCCCTCCAAGTATTTATGTTCCTGATAGGAAAGAAGCAAAGGAGTGGTGCAAGTGGAATTCCACTTGTACTCTTCTGCCAGGTATCAATTAAAGATATTAGAAATGTGCACAAGAGTTGTCGTGAAAAGACTAAACTGGACAGTAGCTTGGACAAAAAGATGGATGTTCTTCAGCTGATGTCACAGTACAGCCTGACATTCTCTGATGCATGACAGACAAATAGAGACAGCTGTCACAAAGCATTTAATTTTAGGTTTGACCTGATTCCAAAATCAATTTGTATCTGCACACCTCCACTTTGTGGAAATGTTAAAAAATGAAGTTACTTTATTGTTCTGAGTTAGGTGCTCAGTGGCTGTGCAGAAGTGTGTGTGCCTATTTGTACTGTGACTTTAATAGAAGATTGAAGTTATTCTGCACAGCGACTCAAATTATTTGGTTATAAAGGATTTTTTTCTGGAGATGAATAGGAAGTTAAGAATAATAGTGTCAAATGTATAAACTGAGAGCTAAGGCAGGATGTCAGCATTTTATTAGTTTTTATTTACTGCTAGAATTTCTTTCTCTCTGCGGTCTCATTCCGTTGGAGGAAAACCACCTTGCTTGTTACTCCTCATATTGGCCAATGCCAGGAACTGTGAAAATGTCACTAATCCATCGTGATCTGAGAAAAAAATTTCCACTATTGCCCTCTGTGTAATTGCATATTTTCTTGCAGCTCCTTTTCTTAGTTTTGATGTCCTCTCCAGGAGTGTAAAGCTGCTGCAGTTGTCAGTATCTGTTCAGGTGACAATATCTTCATACACACATTAATTACATTTTACTATCACTTTATATTTCTACAGAGCCTTTTATCGTGGAACTTTGACATGCTTACTGTAAGAGTATTTGGCATTTGGAATGAGTAGCTTTCTCTAACAGACTGTTACAAGCTCTTTACAAATAGGAAAGATGGGAAATGCGATTGAAATGACGTGGCCAAGATCACACAGCAATCTTCTGGCTGTTGAATATCAACTCCAGAGCTGGGTGGAAGTGGTAACACTTAGTGGTAGACTTAGGAACTAAAGGCAGAATCTGAGAATGGAAGTACTGACTTGAAGCTACTTGCTGTAAGTCTTATATTATCCTGCTCAAGTTATCATACATTTCATATATTTTACACTTGAGAAAAAGGATGGGCTTTAGTAGAGCAACACAATGAGCCTGTCACATTCCCCGTGGAAGGGAAAAATGAAGGATAGAAACAGGTTGTTGTGAGTATGTGGTGTCTGCAGGCAGCTGTCCTGAAGGAAGGAACCATGACAATGTCTACATCAAAAGTCACCATCATTTCTGGTTTGCAGCCTTTAAAGGTTTGCTGGGGAGTGTTAGTAAAATGGTAGCAGGGATCCATTTGTTCATCAAAAGGATGTGTGGTGTACCATAAGAACTTAAAAGATGATGTATATTTTTTAATTAAAGGATTCACACAGGGGAAAGAAAGTACATTTATCTGTTATGTGAGTTCTAGGTATGAGAAAGGAGGCAAAAAAAGGATGCAAAGATGGGGGCTCTCTCTGCTGCTATCACTCTTGTTGTGCCCAATTCGTGAACATTTAAAAGACCTGAATTGTCTACTGCCTATGAACATTTCTGCACAGCTGGTGATGGGAGGAAAGGAATGGGTCCAGGATGCTTAATTCTCTTGAGGAATGCAGTAAGTGATTCATCTGTTGCAGATGCAGGGGCTGAAGGAGACAGTGAATTGATAATTACAGTTGAAACCTCTCATCCTAACTGTGCAGAAGAGTGTCAGAGGAAGATAAAAGACGATGCTTAATGGCTGGTGCTTATTCTAGATGCATAACAAAGGGGAATATGAGGATGAAGAGTTGATAGGGCAAGTAGGTAGGTAGAAGTTGGAGTTGTTCAGCCTGGAGAAGACTCCAGGGACACCTTATTGTGGCCTTCCATTATTTGAAGAGGGCTACAAGAAAGCTGGAGAAGGACTTTTTACAAGGGCTTGTAGTGTTAGGACTAGGAGTAATGGCTTCAAACTGGAAGAGGGTAAATTTAGATTCAAAAGTAGGAAGATGTTCTTCACTGTGAGGTTGGTGAGACACTGGTATGGGTCACCCAGGAATGTTGTAGGTGCCCCAGCACTGGATGTGTTCAAGACTGGGTTGGATGGGGATTTGAGCAACCTTGTCTAGTGAGACGTATCCCTGCCTATGGCAGGGGGATTGGAATGAGATGATCTTTAAGGTCCTCCCCCAGACAAAACCATTCTATGATTCTGATTCTGGGGTGCATAAAGAAGAGTGTGTCCAGCAGGTTGAGGGAGGTTCTCATCCTCCTCTACTCTGCCCTAGGGAGACCACATCTGCAGTACTGTGTCCAGTTCTGGGCTCCCCCGTTCAAGAGGGACAGGGAAATACGAGAGAGAGCCCAACAGAGGCTACAAGGACGATTAAGAGACTGGAACATCTCTCTTGTGAGGAAAGGCTGAGAGTTCTTGGGCTGTTTAGTCTGGAGAAGATTGAGAGGGGGTCAAGGAGAAGGGGCCAGGCCTTTTTCAGTGGTGCTCTGTGATAGAACAAGCAGTAATGAATCCATCTCATCCCTACATTTCTTCAAATCACCTCCATGGATTTTACTGGGAAGCAGCCAGGTTGACACACACCCCTTTTGGATTTAAAGTTAATCAAAATCGATCATCTGGGACAAGGACTCTTAACAAACTCCTGAACAGTAGACTGATGTCATCTTTGCTCCTAAATGCTATAAACTCCACGTGAGCTGATACAGAATTATTCATGCTTGATGAAAATAGGCACTGTTGCTCAGCTCTGACACAGCTGACACTGGCAGCAGTAGCTATCGGTGGGACAATTATGAATTAGGTTATAAGCATTTTGTTAAGAATATAAAGGCTAAAGGAATACCAGGGTATTTGTGGTGGCACAATACAGAAAGTCTTGGTGTTTTAAACATGGTAACATTGTTTTGGTCAGAGGTAATAATTTTGTCTCAAACATAAGAAGCAAAAGGTAGTCTTACTGCTTCTTTTTGACTTTCTTTTTAGCCAGACAGGAAGGACAGCATGGGAGTAGTCCCAGCCAACCTGTGATTTTAGGAGACTTCTGGTCTGATGATGGTTCTTTCATAGACTTTCAATGTGACCTTCAGCAATGCACTCCATGCCTTTGTGTATCTGTTCTTCACCTCTCAACTGGAGATAATCATTCTAATTTTGCAAGGGTATTTCTTGTAGAAATTTGTAACTGCCTGTGAAATGCTTTAGTAATGTAGTGAGGGAACCATATAAGTATCTAGAACATAAATAAATGCAAATTATGCTACCTACAGATTATGTTACCTGGATGCTCACAACAGATGTAACATCTTTTAAAGTCTGAGTATGTGCAGGTGTTGGTGGCAAGTGATCTATAAGGTACAGAGTGTGTTGTGTGTATTTCTAATATTACCATAGAATCAGAGAATGCCTTGGGTTGGAAGGGACCTCTAGAGATCATCTGGTCCAACCCCCCTGCTGAGAGCAGGGACAGCCTCAGCTAGAGCAGGGTGCTCAGAGCATCGTCAATCCTGACTTTGAATGTCTCCAGGGATGGGGCCTCCACCACCTCCCTGGGTAACCCCTTGTAGTGTTCTACTACTCTCATAGTAAAGAACTTCTTCCTAACACCCAATCTAAATCTGTCTTTCTCTAGTTTAAACCCATTGCCCCTTGTCCTGTCACTACAAGCCCTTGTAAACAGGCCCTCTCCAGCTTTCTTGTAGGCCCCCTTCAGGTGCTGGAAGGCTGCTATAAGGTCCCCCCAGAGCCTTTTCTTCCCCAGGCTGAACAACTGCAACTCCCTTAACCTGTCCTCATAGGTGCTCCAGACCTTTAGTCATCTTCATGGCCTCCTCCGGCCCTGCTCCATCAGGTCCATGTCCTTCCTGTGCTGAGGGCTCCAGAGCTGGATGCAGTGTTCCAGGTGAGGTCTGCCCAGAGCAGAGTAGAGCAGCAGAATCCCCTCTCTCCATCTGCTGGCCACACTTCTTTTGCTGCAGCCCAGGATGGGATTGGCCTTTTTCTAAGGATCCTTATTCTAAGAATCAAGTATTTTACTTTCTGTGATGTTAGGGATTTATGCCATAGGATGTAAAGGGTTAGGACAAGAGGCACAATTTTCATATATGGATTATTATTGTAGACTCAAACTGCATGTTTACCACTGGTAGCAGGGAAGGGAAAGAAGGAGGTGGGACTTTCTGTGTCTCATTGGCCCTTGGACAATGAATACAGTTGTATAGTGGAGACTTCCAATTCTATAGTGGAGACTTCCAATTCACTTGTTTTCTGACTGCTTTGAATATATATAGGGACAAAATGGCCCAAACTTATCTGTGGCTAATGGACCACTCCTAAAATTAGTTTAAAATAGAGCTGTGGTGATTTGACCTTGGCTTGACAGCAGGTGCCCAACCCGAGCTGCTCTATCACTTCCCCCCCCGCCCCCCGCTGGA
>JANHGN010009730.1:0-46978 GCA_024605025.1 Megaceryle maxima
TCACTGCTGCCCAGGCTGCCTCCAATCTTGAGGTCCTTGACAAGCTCACCTGCATTGGTGACCAGTAGGTCCAGTATTGCATTCTCTCATGTAGGGCTGTCTATTTCTTGTCCCAGAAAGTTATCATCAAGGCACTCCAGGAACCTCCTTGACTGCCTACTTTTCCAGCAAATGTTGGGGTGATTGAAGTCCCCCAGCAGGATGAGAGTCTGTGAATGCGATACCTCCTGTAGCTGGAGTAGGAATGCTTCGATAGTGTCCCCTTGATCGGGAGGCCTATAGTAGACTCCAGCCACAAGGTTCCCCTTGTTACCTTGGTCTCTAATTCCTACCCATAGGCTTTCAACTTGCTCGTTGCTATTATTTAGGAAAATCTCACATTCAATCCATTTCTTAACATAGAGGACATCATGCTTTGCAACATATTGCAGGCTTTATTTCTAGATAATCTTCATACACCATTTATAAGACTTCATTAAATACTTCCAGGTTTAAGCCTATTAATGTTTATTATCTAAATGTATGTTTAGCACAGCACATATATTATCTACAAGACAGTAATAGAAGTTTAGCTATGTGGATGCTCTTGCATGTGTATGTAAGTGCTTATGTTATTTTCAGTTCTGTTAGGTTGACTATGTCATCATTATGTCATATTTACTCTCCATTTAGCAGTCAATACATAAATGCTGCATCTGTTTTTTGTTCTTTTCACTGCCTGAATTTTCTAATGGGATGTTTACTTCCAGTCCAATGATTTCTTACATCCAATAAGGACTATAAATATTGCAAACCAGCTGCCTTTGTATTCTGTAATGGAGAAAATTTACCTTGGTAATTCTTTTTTACTTTTTTTAATTAGGAATAAGTTGCTTAATTTTTAAGAATCTTTGTTCATCCTTCTTGCACAGAGGACTGGATGTGCCCTTGGAAAGCCACAACTTGAGAAAGAAAAGGCATAGGTAAGTGAAATTAAATGAATAACTGATTACTGAAGTAACTACATAATTATTAGGGAACGTGACAGATAATTTTTACAGTGCAAGGAAGAAAAAAAAAAAAAAAAAAAAAAAGCTGTAGACAAAGCCCTGTTTTAAAAAAATCTGACACATTTCTCACACCAGACTGCACAATAGCCCTGCAAGAGCAGCTATGAAAGGGGAGATTGCATGACATCCGTTTATAATGTGGCTTTCTCCCGCTTAAACAGTGCAACATGTATTACAATACCCGAGGTAACGAATCAATTAAGCAGGACTCGGCCCCTGCAGCCGCCCACCCCCTATCCCTCCCATTCCCCTAGACCGTGCCCTCTCCTGAGCCGCTCGTTTGCTGCTCGGCTTTGTAGTTTCCCGGCGCCGGAGCAGTAGGACCCAGGGGTCCTCCGCGGCCACCAATAGACGCTGCTACTTGGATCTATTTGTATGCAATACCTCCTGCTCTGCGCATTAATAGTAATACAGATAACGGTAACTGGTCTGAAAGAATACTCTTCTGAAAAAGGATTTGATTTTCCAGGGTCCTGCTACTGGGAAGAAATCCGGTTTCATCCCGCTTTTACTCAAAAGTCTCCTGAACAGCTTGTCGTCTTAAGCGCTCTTCCCCTCTCTCTACATCTAATATAGAGATATATTCTCTCTCTAGCAAGGAAAGTTGCAAAGGACTGTCTGGATGATGGAACTGCTAGTTTTCTGAGAGCTTGCCGATCTCGGTGGGTAAGTCTCCCAACTACCAAAGTAGCGACCGGTGCAAGGGTCTGGCCGGCAGCCGCAGGGAGGGGGTGGCCGCTCCCCGCTCCCGGACACCGGCTCTGGGCGAGGCAACAGTTTCCCGGAGGCGCCGGGCGAAGTCACAGCGGGAGAGGGGGATGCGAAAGTAGTTACTGCGCAAGGTTAGCGGAGGGAGCGGTCCAACAAGTTTCTTTGCCGGTACCGGAGGTGTACTTATTGTCTGTAAAGTTGCAGGGCTTGCTGCGGAACGGCGTCCCCCGCTTTATTGCCACCCTTCGGCTCGGTCGTTATTAACAAAGAAGTTTTACCGCCTCGTAGCCGGCATCCCTCGCTGTGCCCTCCGGACCTGGGCCAGTCTCGGGGTGCCTTTTAGACTGGTCTGAGGCCGCGGAGGGGAGGACCCCCGCCGCAACTTCTGACGGGGCGCTCCCCGCCGCCTGCCTGCCCCGGCCGCGGCCGGGCGACTGGGGCGAGAAGCGCCGGCTTTGTTTTCGCCGCGCTTGCGATAACACTTTCCTTTCTCTTGGGGATGCCTCCACCGGGGAGCAGCTCTGCCGGGGAAAGCGCCCTCCTCTACCCCCACCGGCGCCCGATCCTTCGCGGGGCGGACGGGAGAGACCGAAATTCCACGGGAGGGTTTGGACAATATGCGTATATGTGTGTGTATGTATGTAAAGGTGCATGAATCTGTTTAGAAATGGAAAGCGGCATCACGGGCTGGGGGCTGTGATAGTGCTCCCGCCAGCACTTGGAGGGGGGAGGGGGGATCCTCTACGCAGGGACGCCTGGGGCGCTCTGGGGGAGGCGGGAGGGGGCCACAGTCCGCGGGTGTGCGGCCGCCTCCCCGCACAATGGAGGGTCCCCGGCACGGCGCGGTTGGAGGAGGAGGGAGGTCTCCAGCTCCGCTGCAGCAGCAGCGGCTGCAGTGCCGCAGCCCCGCACTGCCCCCTCCCCGCGGAGGATGCTCAGCGCTGCGCGCCCGCAGCGTTGCCGTAGCCCGGAGAGACTAGTGCGGAGAACTGACCCCGCGCAGCTCTGCACCCCCGCGCTGGGCCAGCCGGCGGCGGCGAAGGGGAACCGGCCTTCCCGCGCCCCGGGATTGCGGGAGGTGCTGAGGGCGGCGCTGCTGCGTGGTGGGGCGGGAGGCTCCCCTCGGCCTCCTCCTCGGTAATTCCCCGCGCGTTTTGGACACTCGGGAAGGTTAACCACAAACGGCTCTTTTTGTGCAGGGTCGGCGGCAGAAGTATTGCCGCACCTGAGTGTGAAGCTACTGGAGAAAAAGAGGGGATAAAAAAAAAAAAGCAAAGGGAGAAATGAAAAACACTTATATATGCGAAAATTAGGATGCAATTAAGTTTACCGTTAACACGATCAGTATCCATATCTTTTGTTGTGTTGTAGATTATTTTTTTCTCTCCATGTTCACTGGGATGTGCTAAGGTTAGTTTATGATTGATTAATCAAAAATGCTTTTAAATAGGCTTAAGATTTTTTCATTTTAATTTAATTTGCTTATATTTCACACTTTAATTACAAAAAGGAAATTTTTAAAGTTGTTGATTATTCTGAGTACATGGAAGAACTTTAGAGGCATTTTGTGGTTTTGGTTTGTTTTTTTTTGTTATTTTTTTGGTTTTGGTGGTTGTCTGGTTGGTTGTTGTTTTGGGTTTTTTTAGGGGGGAGCTTGTTTTGTGACATATCTGTGTTTTGCAGATGTGTGGATAGTAGGGACGGTTCTCTAATCCTAGACCACTGGGCCATAGATACATGTTGATGTTCAACTGGTAGGCAAAAACTGGCATTTGAGAAGGCTCTTGTTAAACTGAAGTTCATGCTTTACAATAAACTGAAGTTCATTCTTTACAGTGAAGGAAAAAGAAGCCTTTGTTGAATATGGTTTGAAGATCAAACAGGTTAACATAACATGTCCTGTTATGTTATGGACTAATAAGGCTGATCTCCAAAACACCATATCTTGATTTATTTTTCTTCCTATATGCTTCTTCATTCATTTTATATTTGTCTGCATGCATGTTTTCTACTTATACCCCTGTAAATTCCAGGGGCACTACACTGGCATAAACAGCTTGTAAGAGTGTGCAAAGAGACCTAGCTTTTGCTGATTAGAGAAAAGGTAGGAAGGCAGAAGCTAAGAAAACTATTCTAGTCCTTCTCAGAGTAGTAAATTGCTTTTAATTCTTTCAGCAAATGCCACCAAACTTCTGCAAATTGTATAGTGGTTGTGTCCAAAGCCCCTACAATAACTGATTTCTCCAAGCATTTTTGGTACCATGAATGACACTTGCCCAGAAGCTGCACTGATTTCCATAAGAATCTTCATAAAAACAAAAGATGTCATTGTGGCAGTGTGAAACAGCATGGTGGTTGTTGATTGACTTTTTATTCAGTGAGAGGAAATTTCAATCATTACCATTTTCTTTCCCTGGTAATATCGCATCCTCAGTATTGCGTATTACCCAGTTGAATATTGGAGAAATGAGGAAGACTCCACCGATTTTGCAATGAGGTGTCTGCAAGTGTCTTCACCAAGGTGTAACCAAAAGGCTTATTAGACAGTCTCTCAATTTTTTTTAAAGATAACTAAATTCTCAGAAAAGGAAAGGGGTTTTGAGTTCTGTTGCTTTACTTTGTTGGTCTTATTTAATCTATTCCTGTGGCGCTTATACATATATATGTATTTTGTATCACTTTGTGGACTTCTCATATTGTCTTTTTGCTGTAACTGGATTTGGACCACAATAAGCAACATAAGCTACACGGACATTACATATACAAAGTATTTCCTTCAAGTAACTTCAAGGCCTATGGGCACATCTTAACTTCAGCCTAGGCAATAAAGGCAAGTGTGTTAACCCCAGGAGACGTGAATTTTTTTGAGGAAACCACAAGAAATGTCAATGTATACAGATAAGCAAGTGCAGTATGCTTTCCTCATGTGTTAAGTATTAAATAGAACTGAGAGTAGAGAAGTATTTCTTCTTCTATCTGGATTTCTCTGTCTCATTTGTTGTGGCATATTGGTTAGGAATAATTTAGCAAACCTGTACAGTTCAGCAGGTAAGTGTATAAAAAAGGAGTTAAAAAAAAACCAAAAAACAAAAAACAAAACAACCCCAAAAAACCAAACAAACAAAGGTGGGTGAAAGGAAGGTATTTCTAATTTTTTTTTGCCTTTTATATGACAATAATTCCATGGGCAGCCCTCAGATCCTTTTGTGGGTGGAATCAGCTGTCAAGCAAAGGAATGCTTAGGTCAAAACATGAAAATGATTGGGAAACTGTGATTTTTGTTTGCCCAAATTTTGCAGTTATCCTTTAAAGTGTGTTCTGTGTCCTCAGAAACATCTAGCAATTTCATGTCCCTTTGCTTAGAGATGGACTTGGGCTTCCAGATAGCAGGTGACAGATGTTATACGTGTAATGTCTTAGTCCACTGGGGGCTAGAAACCTGTGTTTGTGAAAGAGATGAAGAATTAAATAAATTGTAATTAAACTAATTTTTTTTTTCATGCATATATCTTCTCCAGATAGCCTTTTCTTTGGCTTAAAATGCAAATTATCATATCTTTTCTGTGCGTAGCTTATGTCCTTGTGTTAATATGTTTCTGTATGTCATTGTGACTTTCCTAGCTACATCCTTGTTAACATACAAGATCAGAAACTTTAAATCTTGATCTCTTATGCTGAGAAAAATACTAGAATAATTGCAGATCAGGACTGAAGTTTCTTGGTAGCACTGTTTGTAAACACTTTATTTTTACATGTATTAGTCAAGCCCTATGGAATTACAGGTTCAGTGCTTGGTTCTAGGTTCAGGAGGAGTTTGCGGGCTAATGGGTTTTCAGTCTCCTTCTGTGTTCCATAGCACTGTAAATCAACCAGTTTGAATGGATTTACACACATATTTGTCTGTATTATAGGGAAAAAATAATCTTAAAGAATGCTTAGACGATTTCAAATTCCTAAGCTCATCAAAGTGATACATCACACAATAGAAATATGAAGAGAAACATTAGGTGTCCTCCTCTGCAATTATCAAATGATAGCCTCATTAAAAAAAAAAAAAAAAAAGAAAAAAAAAAGCCATAGGAAGACAGAGAAAATTAATTACCCTATTACCCTTGAAAGAATTGTAAGGCAAGTATATATACCTTGAGCACGTAAGTTAAACATGCAGCAGCACCGTAAGGTTTCAGAAGACTCAAGTAATCCTTACCCAGCATGCAAGGGGACATCATGAAATATTTCCTCCAATCTCTAAGAGACTTAACAGATACTGTGTGTTTCACCTGTAATATTCTATTTAAACTGCTCAGTCCATAAATCTTTCATTCCCTATCCATCTTCTAATCATTAGACCCACCAGTTCTCTCTCACCACCAGAAATTTATAGTCTGCCAAAAACATCAATTCTTTGCCTCAATTAACTCTTTCTGTCCTCCAAACTTCTCCACTCATTAATCTGTCCTTGTCAGTCTTGAGCTCCGAGTGTGTACCATTGTCCTGCCTTCCCTGGTCTTCTCTGAGTAGCTTTCATAAAGGAATTTTTGTTCATTTGTTTGTTTAGTCCCATATCATCTGTCTTTCTGTCTTAGCCATTTCCAGGTCTGTGCTCCAGGTCTGCCAAGTCATGAGAATTTCTCATGTTTTCGTATGGTAAATTTATTTCACCAGGTGTCCTTTAGCTTTTTCCTCTGTCAGTAGTGAACACATTGAGTATATTTGTTCTTTTCCTACAGAATTCCCCTCTTGCTCTTTAGAATCCTTATAAGTTGATCCTTATATGAATAAAATGAATGTGTCAGGAGAGAGAAAATGAGTTGGCGGGAAACAGCAGTGTGACTTGGTAGCCTACTGGCTGTCCCCAACCTAGGGGATATACTGCTAATTTTGGTCTGTCTTCTCTATAATACTTCTGGCTTTAGACAAATGCTATGTGGTTATAATGTTCAAAATTAGTCTAAGGAGTAGCATCCAGAGCCCAGAAAGTCTTATCTTCAAGCCAAGTGCTAGAGTTCCTGAGCTACAGACTTTTCTTACATGCTATTTTGGCTTTGAGAGCCATCCTGTTCTCCTTGCAGCCTGGCACAATAGAGATGAACAATGTCACTAGCCCATTTTCCTTGAACCTTCCTTGAAGCATAACATAGATAAGTTTTAAGTTAGGGCTGAGGAGATATCTCTACTGGGAAGACAAGAGCCATGAGACCTGAATTTCTGGCAAGACTGTAGTTGAAATTGAGGTCCCTTACTTCTACATGAAGCAATTCCTCCATGATATATCATTCCTTCTTTTTCACCTCAGTCTTTTGAAGCTACCATGGTTTGTATTGTAGTTCGTTCTACCTGGATCTTCATCTTGCTAAGAATACAGGGTTTCCTTCCAATCAAGGAGTGAAAACAAGTTCAAATCCCTTTCATTTGGTTTTTGTATTGCTGTGGGATTAATCTAACTTCCCTAATTGAATAAAGTTGTGCATCATCCCCATCTCTTCAGAAAGATTTTCTGTCTGAAGAGAAAAACACCTGAAGCAGCAATTAGAATGTGTTGTCTTCTATATTACTTTCTTCTATTGTGGGGTAATGACTGCATAAATTCTGCTGCATGCTCTGGATTTCCATCTCGGAGCCCCTGTATGAGAGAAGAATGAAAGAAAGAGTTGCATGGGGGACACAAAGAGTGGACTTAAATGTGTATCTTTATTACTTCCTATAAAAATAAGTCTGTGACACTCGTAAAAATAGCATAAGGAAGAATTTGGCTTATCTGGTAAACTAAGGTTCAGTTGCCAACAATGGCAACTTTTCACATGAACAGTTTTACTATAACGGAGAATATATATTCAGAAAGAACCGTATTTGAGTATGTGTGTCTATCACACTTTGATGCTTCTAGTATTTTATGTGCCTATTTGACCTCAGACACAATAGACAAATACTCTATTGTTCTTCTAGCTCTTTTCTTTCTAAAAGGGAACTGTAGAATGGTAATGGAAAAAACTTTGTTAATGCAAGATGCAGGCTGCGAGCTTACATGCTAATTTGCTGTAATCACACCTCTGAGTGTCTTGCATTACATTTTATAAAAAAGACTTAAGGAACTTCACTTCAGTCTTCATTAAGCCTTTCACACTCAAAATAACTTACTGATAGAAAGAACGATATAGCTAATCATGAAAGGTAAAGTGATCCTCCAGAACAATATACATCTGAGAGCAGATCACCTAACTACAGGAAGAGATCCACTGCACATGGTGCTGCCTTTGGCAAATATGGAAATCTAAACAAATGGCAGTAGTGTTTGTAACTTGTCCTTGTTCCATGAACACAAAGACTTTAGACTAGGATTTTTACAAAGAACAGCTGGATAAAGGAGTTGTAAACTCTTTCTGATTCCTTTTAAAACTTTCCAAATAGACTAATTTTTTTCCTAACTGCAAGTCCTGCCACACCCAAGTTGTTATCTGAAAGTCAAATGCTTTCCTTTCACTCCCATTTATCACCAGGGTAGTTGTGACTCCAATAAATTATTCTGCAAGCTTATGCCTCAGATCCACCCCAGTTTTGTCAAGAATTTTATTAGTTCTAAATGCATTTAAGGATATGACTTGACTCTTTGAACCCATGTTTGAGTTTTCATAGCTGACAACTGAAAAAAATTCTGTGTTAAAAATTAAACAGGAAAGTTAAACACATTGTCTGCAGGCAGACATGACTGCAGACAATTTAACTGAAATATCTGAATAAAATAAAGCCAACTTCAGTCCCAGATAAACCTCTGATGCAGCTAAGTATTTTTGGATAAAACACTTCTGAATGTTTTTAAAATTAAGAAAAAAAGAAGCTGTTATTAAAAGCATTGCATGCATAAGGTCTAAAGAAAGTAAAATGCATCACTGTTTCTTATATTATGGCACTGTAATCAAGTTTGACTGCCCATGGCATCAAAATGAAGCACTGAAAAAACAGTTTCCAATAATTTATTTTAGATTGGGTGTGCTGTATATGTATGAAAGCAAGGCACACTTTTGAACTATCTACACACTGTTATGAAAAGATAGGAACATTTCCTCTGAGTTAAATAGAAGAGGAATGAGAGAATGGAAAGTATACCAGAAGGAATTACAGGGTTCAAATATGCTTCATCCTGCATGGAGATTTGACACTGCAAGTTAATTTTATCTTTGTTCACTGAAATATATTTTGGAGGAACCCACAGCATATTGTCTCTGTGTATTAGTGAATCTCATTACAGAAAACAGTCATAGTAAGGAGAGAATCAACATATGAAAAATATTTATTTAAATAATAGTAATGACTAGCTGGCAAGCAAAACAGAAACATTCCTCTTCTGAGGGGAAAAAAGTACATTTTCCAAAATTTTACAGTCAGGTTCTGTCATGATGGAATGAAGAGCATTACTTCATTTGAGTTGTCTTTGACATATTACCCCAACCAGGATTTTAATTTCCTAGCTCCTGAAGAATGTGTAGAATAAGTGTTTTTTCTCTACCTTGAAGCTTTATCTCAGTTGAAAAAATAGAATAAAAAAAAAAAACAAAACAAAACAACACATTAACAGAGCTCTGTCCATAAGATCTTAACTTGAGAAATACAAAACTTTCAATCTTGAAATGTATGTATAAGGTACAAAGTTTAGTTCATATTTTGAGATAGTGGAGTTTTTTAATCTTAAAATTTCTGGTAGCAAATACTAAAATGTACTAACTATAAATGGCTAGGAGAAGGATGGACATTTTCATTCTGTGCCATACTTAAATATAATCTACAATCAGCCTTACTTGATTGGTGGGGGGATGTTGTGTTTCTATTGGTACATTAAGTAATTGAAATATTTTAGCTTGTTTGCATGTAAATTGCCAATGTGCTATTTCTTTTTTTTTTTTTTTTTTTAATTTCTCACATTATGTCTGTAACATGAGCAACCATCCCGACTCTGAAACTTTTTCCAGTAAGTAATAATTCTCTGAAAATCTTTGGTAGAAGTTTGAAGTAGGTGGTCTGAATGATTTTTTCTGGGGGCCATAACTCCTCTCTCAATATCATTCCTTACTGTCATGTGTGCAGCTACACAACTGTCCATTCACAATGACAACATAGCTCATAACTGTATTTCTCTAAAAAAAATATTTTAAATATAGTTATTTTAAATACTGCAACCTGTTTTTCAAGAGTGGTTATCCTAAATCTGTTGGACTAGATTTTTACTGTCATTACAGTAAATCTCATGTTTATTACCTGAGGTCACAGACAAATGTTTCTATGGGAAAAGTTCCTAATTTACCCAGAGACTCAAATCAGCTCCCTGATTTTTCCCTGATGGAAAGCTCCTCTTTGGTTATTTTAGGACAAATCATAATGGGTATGTATTTGTTTCACTCAATAAATAGCTTTAAGTGCAAATACAATAATTCTTTTGTACATATTCCAATTGATTTCACGTCAATGAAATTATTTCATTTTATGCTAGTGGCAGCAATAAGCAGCACTTTAAAAGATGAAGCCATGTGAAACTGATCTATGTCAAGGTATGCAGAATACTGTAAAGCAAAATACATCAGTTTTAGCATGATACTTTGTGGAAGGCTACACAGTTCACAATCTACCGTTGCTAAAGTACCCTATATGCCTGGCATGACCTGACTCTGGCTAATGAGACCACAAGTTCTGTGCTAGTCAAAAGGGATTCATTGATCCAGAGAGCCCAGCCATAGGTGGATGTTATTATTCAGAATGACAGAAAAAGATATTCATAAAAAGACAACCACTAAACATTTGTTGCAGTCTGGTACAAGACAATACTGCTGTGTTCTGCTAAGTTGATATAAAATTGTTTCTGGTTTTATTCTGACTATGATATATTGCTTGGGAGAATGGTTCAGACCCTCAAACATCTCTGAGCAAGCTGGAAAATTTCATCTGACTTCAGTTACTCAGATTTTCACTGATTCTTGGCTGAGATACAGTAATGAAAATCATGAAAGCTTAAATATTTAGATAACAGTAGGTAATACAAAATCACGCAGCACGTTTCCTGCTGAGGTTATTTATAGAACATTAACACATTTCTTTCTGGGTTAAGTGAAGGTGGTTCATCCACCTGTTTGACTTGGCTAGTTGGATGGTATCTGGCATGACAATTGGATGGCAGTCATCAGCATGTGATGTGTATGATATTATAATCTTTACTGACAGAAGTTCCAGCTCCGTGAAGCCTCCACCAGCTTCCATAGAATGACATTGGGTGTCAAGTGCAGGGAGGGACAAACATGCATTGGTGCTGAGAACACAAGCCAAGCAAGTATGTGTCCAAGCTAATTGTCACTTGATGTCCATGTTCGGTCACTGGGAAAGAGGTTAACAGGTTTGGCAAAGCAGAATCAACAGTCCTCCAATTTCCATAGGATCAACAGCCAGGGTCTCCCCTCAAAGATCTTTTCCAGTCACATGGAGAGATGGCATCAGATACAGGTCTGTTTCAAGCTTCTGTGGGTGCCATCCAACTTGGTCACAAGAACAGAGGTTTCTGGGCTGCATGTCACAGTCTAGTAAAGGTGAGGGCAGATGTAAGTCAGGCAGCCTCACCCTCAAGAGCTGCCCAACTGTATTCATCTCACTCCCTGTGGCTGAGGCAGATGGCCATGATTTTTCCTGATATCCAATCTAAACCTTCCTGGTGCAACTTTAGGCCATTTGCTTGAGACAATTTCCTCTAGTTCCCTGGATCTTCCTTCTGATCCTTCTTATACATGTGTGTCACATTTGCTAACTTCCAGTGAACCAGGACCTCACTAGTTAGCCAAGACTGCTGGTAAATGATGGAAAATTGCTTGGTAAGCACTTCTGCCAGCTCCCTCAGTACCTTTAGGTGGATCCCAGCTGGCCTCATAGAGCTGTGTGTGTCTAAGTGGTGTAGTAGGTCACAGGCCATTTCCTCTTGGATTATGGGGGCTTCGTTTTGCTTTTTGTCCCTATCTTCTGGCTCAGGGGGCTGGGCACTCAGAGAACTGGTCTCGCTACTAAAGACTGAGACAGAGGTGGAAGTCAGTACTTCAGCAGTGTCCTCATCCTTGATCACTGTATTTCCCCCCACATCTAATAGAGGATGGAGATTCTGCTTAATCCTCCTTTTGCTGTTAATGTATTAGTGGAAACACATCTGATTGTCTTTTATGTCAGTAGCCATATTAAGTTCTAACTGGGCTTTGGCCTTTATAATTTTCTCTGTGCATTGCTTCATGGAATCTTTCAGTCTTCCTGAGTTGCCTGCCCATTCTCCTGTTAAGCCATAGACTCTCCTTTTCTTCTTGAGTTCCAGCAAAGCTCTCTGTTCAGCCAGGCCAGCTTCTTCCCTGCCGCTTCATATTACTGCACACTCGTATAGCCTGCTCCTGTGTTTTAAAGTTTTCCCTGTTGAGGAATGTCCATCCTTCTTGGACTCTTTTGCCCTTCAGGACTTCCTCCCAAGGAACTCTGTCAACCAGGCTCCTAAACAGGCCAAAGTCTGTCCTCTGGAAGTCCAAGGTGGCAGTTCTACTGACCCCCCTCCTTACTTCCCCTAGAATTGAAAACTCTTTCATTTCATGATTGCTATCTTCCTGCTTCTTCCCTTATTATTTCCTGCAACTGGAGGGGTAGAAGTGAATAAATTAAAATATGATAGCTGATAGTCAAACCCAGCTATAAGGTAGTAACATGCTACTATGCTCAGCATAGCAGAGAAGTCACATGTATGGATGCCATCACAGGTACCCTAAAGGGGAGAATGTATGCCAGTCTGCCTACTGTTTCAGAGGGTGAGGAGGAAAGGACTGCATGCCAGGTTCAAGCTCTTCCATAAACCTCCTCCTTTTCTGGTACAGCTATTCTCTGGCAGGTGAAAAGCCACTAAAGCCACATCTCCTTGTAGCCTTGCTTGTCTGCATACAACAGCTGTTTTAATGAGCCTACCTAACTAGTCATGGGACTTGTCCTAAACAAAGTCACTAAAAGTAGTTTCAGTAGTGAATGACCTTAATCTTTTTATTAGTGAGTTGCCATATAGTTATATGCAGGTGCACATATAGAAACTCTGCCACAGGAGCTTTGTAGTTCTTGAGTTTTCATAGGGAAAAAATGAACCTTTGCAATCTCTAGATCTATTCTATTTCAGTATTCTTGAATTAGAAATATTAATATCCTCATATTTTGCAAGGTATTCATTATCTTGTTTTCAGGTGAAGATAGTGTCTTGTTACCAAAATCTTAACAAGAACAAGCAATAAGACAGAATACATGAAAAACAACAACTATCTGAAGCCCTTTACAGGAGAGGAAATTGCTGCTCTACTCCAGGTAGTTTTATCCCAATGCCAAAGGAAAGCATGATTTAGAAATCAAAATATAATATGACAGACATGATTTGTAACTAAAAACACATCCAATTTTCAGGAAAACCATAAAATAAATCAGAAAATCAAATGTACCTCAGATGAGATTCTTTCTCTTTCTCTCTTTCTCTTTCTCTTCCTCTTCTATTTTCTTTTCTTAGTATTTGTTGTTGTTGTTATTGTTGCTATAAAACTTAGCTGCATGAATGGACCTTTCTGTTCCAGTTTTGGTCTTTCAGCTCTTGGTGGCAACAGACCATCCTTCACAGCGGAATAAGGCTGTTATTGTAGGTGGCACTGGAACACTAGTTGGAAATTCAGTTCCTGAGCCTGCTCCTCCCTCTAGTGGAACAGATACTTTTCTCATGAGTAATTCTGGAGAAAAAGAATAGAAATATCTAAGCTTGGCAGTATATGTTTCTTCTTCCCCATAACTTCTTAAAATCACTCAGAAAACTGAATGGATAAGGACTGCTTCTATAGGCAGCTAAAACCATTTAAAAGCTGTTCCATCTGGACTACCTGCTGACTAGAGCCATTGTTGGAGTGCAGGACTATGGTATCTGTTTTGCCCTGCATTGCTTTTTAGAGTCCTTGATGCTAGGGAGTATTCTGGGTGTGTGACAGCTAATTATGTGTCTCTAGCACAGATGTGGCATGCTTTTCCCAGACTCTGCTTGAAACAGTAGTAGTTTTTAAATTGATTTGTACTGATCATCTGAAGTAAAATGACTAGTTCAGAAGTGAAATGCCCATACCAGTCCTTTTCAGTGTTTGCTGTTCCAGATTAAAAATAAAAAATTTGTGCTGTTAAAGTGAAGCCAAAATCTTTAAGCTATTGAGATGAAGCTACTGAAGGACTATTAAGGAGAAGATGATTAATTAAAAAAAAAAAAAAAGCTCAGGAAATGCAATATCAAACATTGCATAATCCATCTTTCTATTAATGCCATTTTTGTTAAAATATAGCATTTTTGTTTGCATAGCAATAGGCTACTTATGAAGAATAAGAGGTTTGGTATGAAAATGGAGATTATATGCCTGTCTCTTCAAATATAGAATGTAATATGTATTTAAATTAAAAACCAAACGTGTATGGTTGCATTATTAGCCATCAGCAGTTTTCAGTGGTTTCCATGAAAAATGCTTGAATAATACATAAGCAACAAGAAAAGGTAAATCTGAAGGCCTAATATTTATGTGGCTCAGTAATGGTTGGCAAATGCTTATTTGTGACACTGAAGTCTACTCCCATCACCTTCATTACTAGTATCGGTTCATAGTTTCCCTTAGACAGGAGACTAAAGGTCATCACAGCATTAAAGGCTCAGAAATGTCCATGTATGTTAATGCAGTTCGGTGATACACTGTATTTTACTAATACCATACAGTTTAGAAATGTGTTAGTGCCCTTTTCAGCTAGTTACATATTAAGTTACAATTTTATATTGCGTTAGATAGCAGTAACACAGTAAATAAACAGTTTATCGTGGCTTCACCAGTAACTAAAGACCCTAATTTTGTTTTCTCCAGCTCAATAAAATATATGTTCACTAGAAACAGAGCATTAAGGAGTACCAAAGATCTAGATTCTCTAGATTAGCAGAAACAGTACAAACCAAACCAAACCAAAACCAAAAAAAAAAAAAAAAGGAAAAAACCCACCAAAAAAAAAAAAAAAAGTTTAATTTTCTTGAATTTTGCCCAAGTCTTTAAAGTCTATTGTAACCTTTTAATTTACAAAGTATTACAGCAGGAATGCACAAATAAAGTAAGGATAATAAATAAGAAAGCATTGCACAATACTTTGTAAATATTTTCTTAAGTGTATTTTCCTTTAAGTGGTGTAAGATTTATGGAGTATGCCTGTGTGAATTGTACCTCCCACCAGTAGCTTCTCCACATAGAGAAAGAACAGCTTATTGCAGCTGTCAGCTAATGAAATGACTCCTGCAGTTCAAGTAGCTGCAGCTTTGGGCTGAAAACTGTGGTTCTGACATTTTTGGCAACATATACCAATGTCCTGGGGTAGAGGGTTTCTGTTTTGTCATGATGTATAGCTACTGCAGTGAGCAAATACCATGAAGACTGGAATATCAGAAATCATTTTATTGTTAATCTGCTGTTAATTATTTTTTTTTGCTAAGAAGCAGAAAGTCTACCAAATTTTGTTCAGAACATTATCTTAGAGGTCAGTGCAGTTTCAGTATGTATGATTACTTTCTTAAAATGTCAGGCTTAAAAATAAGTAGTGAGAGGGAGCTGTGATAGCCTTTACAGAGGGTAATCACATATCTTTTTGGAGTCACACTTCATCTGCCTGGGCACAGGAAGAAATATTTTTCATGTGATATTAGTCCGTCTATTTGTAAGGCTTTTGGGTCAAAAATTATGTGTTCTTGAGGACATGATGCACCTAGACTTTTTTTTTTTAAATAGCAAGTCCAAATACCATGCAAATTAATGGATAAAGTAGCTGGAAATAGTCTGATTCATTACTGCACTCTTTATGGCTGTGCTTGTAACTCAAAAAGAGATGACTGCAATGCTAGCATTTATACCTTATTTCTCTGAGTGTAAATGCACCTACAGACCTTTTATTACAGTTTAACTGGAGGGCTGGTGAATAATCTCAGCATGGTTGAGCAGCAAATGTTGGAGGATAATTGGATCTGCAGGCTAAGATAGTATGAATGTGGAAGGTCTGGTAGGTAAGATTGATAGGCAGTTATTTTATATTATGTTTGAAATCTACTTTTTGTTTGTAATTTTATGTGGAAGATAACTTAACCTTCAAAAGTTTAAAATTATAAGTTTTGATTCAAATGAAAGATTGAGGTTAATGTTCCCTAAATAATGTCTGTATAGTCATAAACTGGTAACAGAATATGCTGAAGAGTCTATTCAATAAAGCTTATAACCCTTTAATTAAATTGTGAAGACATTTATTCAACACTTTAAAAGTGAATCTTTGAATGCAAACTTCAAACATTAGATTGAGGGTATTGAATTATTATATGTCCTACAGAAACAGCATACTTGTTTATAGTTTGGGTTTTTTTCCTGTCAAGTGAGATTTCAGTGCATTATTGTATACTAAAAGGCAAACAAAATATACAGCCAAAGTACTCTGGATACATTCTGGCCTTCTTCATCTCTTTACGAAACTACTAGTTGTTTTGGGGGGTTTTTTGTTTTGTTTTTTTTTTAATCAAGGGTGGCTTGGAAAAGTGCTGCTGCAGTAAGCCTTTAATAATATTGTTATCCATTAGTCCCCTCTGTCCATTCTGTCTCCTTTTGATAAGAAATCTGTTCTTTCATTGTTGTTTATCTTAGGATACTTTAAAGCTCAGGGTAGGTTACATTTTGCTTAGTTCTTTGCAGAGTTATTTTACTGAATACATATTTGATAAGGCCATAGTCTTTAAGATAAAACTTGTTTGAGAGGAGGGAAATACAATACAAATGACTCTCAGTCATGCTGTTATGCATTCACACTGGTGCTGGCCAACACGAATGGGGTCTAGTACTTGTAGTTGGAATAATTTTATATTGTGCTTTTCTCACGTGTTCCAAACAGGTAAAGAAAAAATGCTTCATCAATTAAAATGACAGTAATTTTCTGTTTATAGTTAATCTTGGAATCTGCTCTCCAACTATTCTGTTAAATTTGCTACAAAGATTAAGGTCTCAAGGATGCTTAAATTCCAACAAGTAGCAGAGGAGAAGAGAGAGACCCAAATTAATGCCTGCATTACCACAGTATTTATCTATTCTGTTAGTCTTTCTGAATGATTGACCACTGTGTACTTCTTGTCTGGCTAATGGGAACTGAGCTACTCCAGATCAGTCCCAAAACCTTTCCTACTTTGTCCCCGAGTGTCTTTGGCATGTGATTGTGGGAAACTGGGAAATGCGAGCTGACCTGATGATGTGCACTGTTTTCCACTGTAACTGAAAGGAAAGGGAATTGTATAATGGAATTATTGTAATAGAACTGGAGAAGGGATTTAGGACCTGAATCTGTAGGAAGGGGAGCTTCAGAGCACTAGTTGTTTATTGCAGTCGTCCACAGGGTCTGTGTGTTACATTGTCCAGAAAAGCTGACATGCACAGTTTTCAATGGAGAGGGAAAAAAAAAAAACAACATAGGGTATAGTCACTATCAGTAGTAGTTCCTGAAAATGTGAGAACATTCCCTAGATTTACAGTCATGAAACAAATCCATAAATTGGCTTACTCTGTCCCTCACAAATGCAACTACCAAATTCCTTTATTCCAATAAAAGAAGTTATATGAAACAATTTTACTTCAGAAGTTGATCACCTATGTGGGATGGAATAAAATGTGAAGCATTTAGCCTTTATCACTGCAAGAAAGGGAATTTTAATGTCTTTAGCTGTTGTCATTCATCATTAGTATTTTAAATGAGTAGTGCAAAATGCATAAAGGTGATTTTTTCAGTTTAATAGACATATTTAATAGATGACTCTGACTCTTGCTTTGTGACCACAAATAAATGGCAGAAACTTTGAGTGGTCTGATGCAGAATATTACATTCAATTTGCATCCCATAGAGCTTTTTCTTTTAACAGTGATTAAAAAAAAATTAGTAAATTTTGGGATGGAATAATGATGGTCTGTAATTATGGTCCATATATTTCAATTGTAACTACCTTATGACTGAAGATTTCAGTATTTTTCTTCCAGGCTTCAAACTGAAAGGCTCAAACTACTTCGCACTATTGATATTGTTAATTGTAAATAAGAGTTAGAGAATATGAGAGTATGAGAAAGGGAAAATCATCTTCAGCCTAACTGTTTATTTTAATTCCTGTAGCAGCTACCTAGGATTCAGTCCTTGGATCCAGTCTCACACATTACATATTAATTGGCACCCAGGACTTCCTCCTTTCTGGGAATTGAATTAACCTTTGACTGGGGAACTCTGTTGAAAAATGTATAATCCATAATACCATACGATTGGTATAACATTGTTATGGGAAAGGGCCTAAGCAAGTTTGATATTGTTGCTCAGTGTTTCACAAATCTTCTCTGCAACATTAGTAATCGAGAAGAAATTCAAAAGGCCTGCTTAAAACTTACTCGAGTTCACAGAAAATTGGCATTCTAGTCAGATGTAAATTACTTCTTCGCTTTCAGGCTTGTCAAGCAACAGCACCACCATTAGCAACCCCTCACTGTATATGCTTCTAGTACTCACCTATACTACCAATCTCTGGTAATAGTAACGTCTGCACAATAATGGTATCTTTAGTCTAACAAAAAGGTAATAGTAGATTTTTTTTTTTTCCTAATAATCAGAAGTAATCAGACTGCATTAGAAAAAAATAATGGAGAATCAATGTTTTAGAATCAAGTTAATCAAGAGTCTGAAGCTCAATATATGTACACAGAAATTGTAACTAGTTGGCTTAGTTCACTTAAAAGCAAAATACATAGCAGTGTGCAAAAATATTTACAAGCTGTGGACAATCCTAGTAAGTATCCTGCCTAGTAATCAGTATGTGTAAACTTGTCTCTTTTTTTTTTTTTTTTTTTTTTACTTTCTGTTTAGCATCTTTCATATCTCACCCACACCTCCCCAAAAACAGGGAAACTAATGTTACAAAATCAACTTGCTAGCATCATACCCAATACAAATCTATACAACTACATGGTTTTAATGAAGCTGTGCCAAAGGACAACAGTTGCAGATCCACTTCTTTATCTGGGGGTTGAATTCAGCACCATTACATGGAGTTTAACAGACCACAAAAAGTTGAGATATACTAGTGAGAACAGATATGCCTTTGAGCACCATAATAAGGAAAGTAATGCTGCCACAAGCATAGGAGGAAGCGTTCCTTATTTTACAGAGGCTAAATTTTTGTATTTTGTTCATTTATGGATGAATTTTGAGAAAACTTAATGGCACCACATGGAAAAATCGTTTTGAATAAAGGAACAATATACTATTTCCCGTTGATCTCTCTGGTAACAGATCAGTAAGGATGAATAGTCATTATGTAATGAAGTTGAAAATTGTGAGTGCATTTCTTCAAATAGAAAGAAGTGGCTTTTTTTTTTTTTTTTTTTTTTGGCAGTGTGGTCTTGAGAACTGACTGGCAGAGCTCACAGAAATAGCTGTAGTAAATTAGACAACAGCTAATGAAGTTGCAAAAGCTTCCTTGTAGATGTTTAAAAATAAAAAAAGAAAGAAAACCAATAACCTAGACTACAAATTAAAGCTATACCAGTCAACAATGGACATAAAGAATGAGTATATCAAGCAAATAAAAAAATTTAAAAGAACAATGTCAATAATTCATGCACTTCTTAGACAATTACTTTGAAATATTTACCTTTGGGAATGAAAAATTTTAAAAGCTAGTATACCATAAATTGAAAAAAAAATTACAAATTTATTAAAATATGTACTTGATTTCAGTGTGACAAAATGATTAGCGCTACTTGTAGTAGTAAAAATGTGTATTTTCTAACTCCTCAGCTGAAAGAAGTTACCCCCATTATATGCAGGTTAACAGCGGCTAATCAGAATACTGGGGTTTACACAAGGGCTGTTGAAAGACATGATAGTTATTATAATTAGTGCTGAAAGAATATAAAATAAATAATCTAATTATCTGTATTGACAAAAATGAAAAATCTTAGACTAAATTATTCTTGTTTTCCAAGTTTAAAATGAATAATCACGGCAATTGATTACTTCTTTTGCATTCCCTCTGTTGTACCACCAGCTTTATTGATTGGTTTCAATTAATGTATGCCAACAAGTAAATTAACATAGCACCTGAGGCATAATTCTCTGGTGGTTCACATATACTGACTTCTTACCATTCTTGCTGTTTTAACTCCTACTGAGTATATTGCTGGGAGCTACAATATTTTTCAGTCTGGACACGGACATTACCCATGGCTCTAATGACAGGTCATTTACAGCAAACCCATGTTTCATTGCAGAGATGTCTCTTTAGGTGACATCTTATCGATGGCAATTCAATTAGTCAAGCTTAGGACTTTGAGATATATCTCACACTGTGTCACATAACACTGGCTGTTTTGCATTTTAAATGTTATCTTTTGTCATTGTTATACTTCCTTGGTGTATGTAAAAAATGTATTTTCAGTACAATACTTCATTAAGAACTCCATGGAAAACATTTTCCATATTAAAACCAACTGCCTTAATTCCCAACAATGCTGTCAGCTGAAAAGACTTGTGGACTCATACTGTGGACAGGCACTTTTCAAATCTGGTGCTCACCCTATCACCGTATCTCACATGTCATTAATTACTCTAAATATCACATGATTCTGAGCATTTTTTGAAGTAGCAGAGCAGCAGAGAATTTAAAGAGAGGTCCTGATCTTTTCTGGGATACTTACACAATGAAGACATCCTGACAAAGCATGGTCTTATTGCACATCAGCCAACCAAACTCCTTAGGGATTAACCACATTGCTTTCTATAAAAACTGGTTACACGCTGCAGTCCTTGGGAAGAAGGTATTTTCTGGAGTACCTACAGTTGCACAGTGCAATTACTTTGTTCTTCCATGTAAAATTCTGTTTTCACTGTGCATACACTGTTCAGTATGCATAAATAAAAAGCAAAGGACATGTGTTTACAAGTTTACAACCCTGAGCAACAGTGTATATTTATGTATTTAATGTTTTTTAGTTAGTAAGTTCTATAGATACATATTGGAAGCTGTCTTTTTGGAAATGAGCAACAAAACTGAGTTTAAGAAAAAATGCAAATAACTGCTGGTTTTAATTGAGCATAGGGTCTTCTAAATGAATATAGAAATCTTGAAGCATTTAATCTTATTAGATTCCATCTTCTAACTTTGCCGTAGTGAGTGTGAATGACTGAATACACAAGCCCTTTTCCCCCCATCCTTATATGAAAAATTATGTTTCTCAGTATATTCAGTCATAGTAAGATGTTTTGTAGGTCTGTACTTTCTTATTTCTAAATCAATATTTTCACATGTTCATCTCTGAATTTGTTTCTTGTATCATCAAAGAATCATGATTCAAAGCTAATTTTGCACTTGATGCTGAGAAATAAAACATAGTTGTTATTTACATGGAGAAAGTATTGTTGATAAACTATGTGGTATTACAGAACACCAATTTGATTAATATGCAACATTTGTTTTGCAAGTATGTGCAACATCTAATTCAGTATTCCGAATTCCATGCTAATGAACAACTTTAACTAGTTTCAAATCATTTAATCATGATTCTGAGATCAAGTTTTTATGGAGGAAAAAATTGTATGGTAAGGCTCATTAAAAGATTTAAAAATTTAATTAGACTGATTTTTTAAAAAAAGGGCAAATGAATCCTGATAGAGTTATGCTGGTTTGTTTTAAATAAAGAAAATGAACTCATAAAGAAAACTCAGTAAGTGCTATACAGCAGTTTTGCTTGTTTGTTTGTTTGTTTGTTTTTTATGTTAGTAATACATATATGTTTATGTGCATATGTGTGTGGGCTGAGAAATGTGCACATATTTTCAGGGAACATCTTTGTTAGTGTGCTAGTTTGAATCAAGAGCATGCTTTTGAAGTGCATATTTTTCTTTCTTTCTTATTGTGCTTTGGTTCACATCATGTGGAGCTTTTGCAGTGCCTCAACTTGATTCCTTTCAGATGAAACTAGGATTCAGATTTGGAAGATTTAGCACACTCCAGGAGTGTAACTAATGCACTCCATCTGCAAATGAGCATTCAGTCCATAGGGCCAGACTAGAGCTAATCTGAAATAAAAAGCCTTGAAAGGTGTATATTACGGACACGTGTCATCAGCATAAACTGTTTTCATTTACAGGGTTGCTGCTGCTGTCCATCCATAAACTATCTGCTGACCTAGACCTAGTCTTTGAATTCTTGTCTGTTAACTATTTTATTTTATTTTATTTTATTTTGATTCTCTGTGAAGAGTAAGACACTATTCCTACACAACTATAGCAGGCACTTCTATAGTACAGCATAAAATAAGTATATACATGTATTCAGTGAGATAGTTGGTTAAAACATCTTGATTACTGTATAATATTGAAATGTTGCAAAACCTCCAGGATCTGGATCCCTCAGCAGAAGCTTACATCTGTAGCCTGAGCCATCTCTTGCCACTGTCACTGACTCTTAAAAGCTTATTCTGAAGTTTGAATAGGTTATTATTCAAGTTACTGTGCAGTTCTGCTAAGCTAGTTGGACACACTTGGAGTTACATATGAGATAGCACCCCTAAAATTCACTGATACTGAACTCAATCCCTTCTTCCAAAGTATAAATTCCAGTATAAAGAAAATATCCTATCATTACAATGAGAAAAGTTACATATTTAGTTAGTTAAGAGTGTGAATTACTGTGTAGTAACTGTTCTGCAGAACCATGCTGAGATGTGGCAGGTTTTTTACATTTGCATGTGCATAAGTTCTAAAAATCAAATGTACTTCCATATCTCTCTAAAACAGTTGATTTTGTTACTCTTCTGTTCAAGAATACTTTGCTTTTATGCATTTGATTAAAACTGAATCACAAGGGAATATTAGCCCACATGACAAAATCATCATGTAATTTGGCAGAAGCATAGCACAGTTGACAGAGCCTGCTTAGAGCCCCAGGACAGAGCTAGCACAGGGAATAAATTCACCTTTGACCAGAAGGAAAAGTGATGCCTTTTGGATTGAGAATTAAAGCCTTGCTGTAAAATGTTCCATCTGTTCCAGCACCAAACATTCAAATGCTTGCCACAAGAGCAGTGAAATCTGAGCTTTTCAGAAATGTATAATAAGTTATACTGTTGTTTATATCCTTAAAATGAAATTGTTCAGCTATTCAAATATTCTGAAAAACCTATTTCGTGCTTAACTTGATCTATGTAAGGGTAACTCAGTGAACCTCAGCAGTAGGGAAAAATATTTCTTATGAGTTTATCTGATTCTCTAATTAAAGTTGTAGGAGCACGTACTTCTCTTGTCTTGGATGTCCAGTTCAGAATAAGGTTATCATTTTAAATGAAAATATCACTGTATTTTCTAAAAATAAGAAATTCCAAAAAACACCACTGCTCCACAACTTTGTTTTTCCAAGGATGATAAATATATTTAACTTCAGTGACTTTTGTTTGCCATGTTGTCTCATTGTGCAATCAGTATTTTTGGGGTTTAGTGTTAAGACTTTCTTTGTGGGTTTTATTTTGTTTACTAAATCAATTTATTGATATAACCCTTGTTTAAGGCTTGGTTTTGCTTCTCCTGTTCCTGTTAATAGGGCAAGTGAAAACTAGTCAAGGACAAAACTGCTGTTAAAAAGGAATATGAGATAAACCAACAACATATTAGCAGGCAGAATTGGCAGCCTGAGGCAACCTAACAAGAAAAAACTACTCTGATAAAATAGGAAGAAAGAAAATTTTCCTGATTTTTTTTTTTTTTTTTTTGTGTTTTAATATATCTCTCTTGTACAAATTACAGATCTCTGGATTATTTGAATTCAGTTTCCCTCATTGCAGCTTTCTAGTGTGTATTCTGCTTACAAACGTCATTTTGTGTCTTAGAATTGTTTAAATGGAGCCAAGATAACTTCTGGCTCTTAGCCTTTTATAAGACCACTTAGAAAGGAAAACTTCAGCATTAAAGCATGCCAGAAGCATAAAGCTGAATATCTGGGGGTTTCTACTGAATGAATTAACCTCAAAATAATCCCTAGTTAATCTCTATCTGTTCATGACCTAAATGGATACATCTCAGGAGAAAGCTGGTCTATGAAACAGAGCCTCAGAACCAGAGGATGTTTATTAAGGATATGTGTGTTGTATTTCATGTTTAATTTAATGCTAAATAGTTGTAATATATGGTAAAAATACACTAGTTTTTGTTGGAGAAGTTTCTGGAATTGATAGTGCTTATGTCATCATATCTCTCAGTAACTTGTCACTAAGTTGGTTGTTTAATGTTTCTTGAGAAAAAATAATAGTTTTGCTAACAAAATAGTGTATGGAATCTCATCATGATTTGTGAAATTCATTTACATCCATCTGTCCACCAAATCTTGGATGATTAAATTGCTAGAACTACAGGACCATTATAAGATTAAGCAAAGCCAACCACAAAACAAAGAAAAAAACCCCATATGAGGTAGCAAACTTAATTTGGCTAAATGTTTATTAATAAAGTCAACTTGATAGCCACATATATTACAGGAATATATTCCATATTACAGGAATATATATTCTGTTTTCTAAAACTTTAGCATTTCTGCCTTGCATCCATAACTTGTGTGTTTGTCTCTCTTTGTGATATTCACAAGGATTACAAAAACTGTACATGTATGAAAGCAATCTGAACAAATAAGTAGCTGAGTAGCTGCAATAAACATTCACTGCAGTTAGTGCAATACATATTCTCACTGAGCTTTTGAACCAAAACAGTTTTTTTACAGTAATTTCTATCAGAAGACAGTTAAATGTTGGATAATACTATGGAAAAGAAAAAAATCACAAACTACAGAAAAAGTTATTAAGGACTGGCTTATTTGTACTATAACATGAAAAAGAAGACCAGTGTATGTATTCCTAACAAAGAGAAATTTTCATCTGCATAGGGAAACTTACCAGTAAGTATGCAACTAAGGTGAAGCTGGGGAAAAATTCCTTCAAAAATTCCTTCAACTTTGACAATGTTGCAGGGGTTCTTAATTAAACAGAAAAAGTTCCTACCTTACCCATAGATCTAGCCTTTTGTTTTATTTTGAAAAATAATAAGATTTTTTTTTTTTTTTTTTTTTCTTAGCTAAATTGATCATTTCGCAGATGATATCATCTGGGGACATGTAGTACTCAGATTCTTCTGCTAACCTATGTATTTGCTAAAGCATCCTTACTAAGAAGTTGTTCTATGAACCACAGCATGTGGACAAAAAGAAAAACTTCCATAATGGTAAAAATATATCCCAAATAGGGAGCCTTAACTATTGAAGATAAGAGACATGAGTCATAGAAACTAAAAAATTACTGTTCTACGTTTAATTGATTTCAAAAATAATAATTAAAAAATATCAAGAGTGCTTGCATTTCTTACACTTACCCCTCACTTTTGGCAAGGAGAAAGTATTGCAATCATATCCTATAGCTCTGTGTTGTAGTCTGGATAACCCACACCTGTACAATGCTGAATAGTGCAGATACTGTTTCTGGCTTGCATAAGCCAGATGTAATTTAAGAGTAAATAATTTCTCTCTTAATTTAGGCTCCAACTGATTGTAAAAACATAAACACTGTCAAAAACAATTTGATAGAAACACAGTGACAGTTTCACAAATGTCTTAAAGAGGCAAAAAGGGCAAGAAAGGGAATGAGGGAAAGTGAGAAAATGCGTATTTTAATTTAGCAGCTTTCTGTATGTAGAACTTTTGTATTTGCATAGCACTCATGCAAAATAATCTTTCTCTAGAATGAATAACTTTAATCTTTAGTGGCTATAGAAATATATATATAATATAGAAATGTATAGAAAAATAACTGTCTTTTAAAAAAGTTTTTTTAAGATGAGCTCAAATCTTACAGAGAAATCATCTTGAGAGTACACAAATATAAATTACTGTTGACTGAGACAATAAGCATTAGAAAACTTAAAGTAGATATGCAATTAGTCCACGAAATTGATTTATTTTACATTCAGCATGTAATTGATCTGGAAAGTGAGTACTAAGACTGTGATATTGGTCTTTGTGATCGTGAATTAACTATGAATGAAGTAAAAAAGATAACTTTATAAATATGTGAGGTGTTATACATTGTTTGAAAACACAAGGCAGCATCTGACAGTGACCTCTGATGCTGATCTAAATGCTTGGTAGATAGACCTAATTTTTCTTTAGCAAGTTCATGTAACTGAAAGTTTTTGCAGGTCAAATGAGGACAGAAGAGGAACCCACAAACAGATGCTGAGTTCAGATAAAATTGTAATTTCTTTTGCTTTTTGTCATAAATCTGTACAGTCAGCATCTAATTATTTACATAAAAACTTGATTAAAAAAATAAAATTTGTCAAAATTTTATTTTAACATTCAGAAGTTTTGATTTGTATTAGCAATATGAAGTCTTACCTGCCTTGTCTTATGGACATTGTAAGTTCTCACAGGCTTTATAAGCAATGTGCTTGTTGATCTCTTTTGCTCTTCGTATTAGTTTATATTTCTTAACCAACAACTAGAATCACATGAGTTCTGTGACAGAGCACAACTTGTACATGTATCATGGGAATCATAGTCTCTCCCTGACCTTGAACCATATGAAAGAGAATTCAACACCAAGAGTTGCCTTAAGAGCCCTTACAGTAAGAACTGTGTTCCAGAAGCTTTTCATGATTTTGCTAAATGTAGGGGAAGACTTTGTTTACTATTATATTTGAAACATTGTTAGAGGCTGTGGTCATAACAGGCATATGAAATACACTGGATTTCAACTTCTGTGTGAAGACTGAGTTGGTTTTACCTTTATTCAGGTGTTGTAATGTTAGATTATATTTTTTTAGATTTGGAGTCTGTTAAGCTTGCAAAGGTTCTGCCAAGACTTCAGTATGATATTTCATTTACCTTTCTCAGTACCAACAAACAAAAAACCCAAACAACTCTCCTACCCCCTACTAAAATCTGATACTCATGTGCATAATAGTATCCCTTAAATCAGTTGGCCCCATCTCTAAATCCTCATAGAAGTCAGTTGAAAGCCTTTGTCTTCTCAATGGAGCACTTGTGGTTCAGTGGCCCCCTCCAAGATGAAAGGTTATCAAAGGTTATCAAACCATCATTATGGGGCTCCGATTAATGAATAAACCTGCTGTGTCTTAGTTCAGCTGGTCAAAAATCCATTACAGAATATTTATGTGGAGACTTTATATTATGTCCTCACTGTCATTCATAAAAAATTAAGTAATGTGGAAAAGCTAGGAGCAGAGATGAGCTTTTTGACTATGAAACTGTGGAATAGATTTCTAGGAACCCTGACATTTTCCCTCCAGTAGAGAATATTTGCAGTGCTAATAGAAATGTTTGAGGCATAATTAAAGTCAGGAATAGTTCCTCCTGGGTGTGTAGACTTTAAACCAGCAGATCTTTTGGAGATATGCCAAAGATTTGAACACCCCATAGCAGTATTTTTTCTTTGTGAGCAATATAGCACTTAGATCTAGAGAATATAGAGTGAAACCAGTACAAATGGCAATTTACCAACTATAGTCACCCGAGCCAACTAGTGCTGAATTTTTTCCCTACGAGAGTTTATTTATGTTAAGCATAGTGTGTTGCTGTAATTTTAAAGCAAACTTTCAAACACGTGCAACTGATGCACGTCTTGGACGTTGCCAACAGGTTGGTCTTCTGGCTTCCGATACTGCTGTGGCTGATGGGATGTCTGCCTTTAGGGATGCTGGAAGCAAGAAGTCTTTCACTGGGTTGCTTAATTATGAAAGATTGCTTCAATTCAAGGATGAAGGTAAAAGATGTAGGTCTATTTCTATCTCTAATTTAGCTTTGCTGCTTCAAGTGGTCTATATATACATACAAAGTCAATGTATTGGTTGAATTCTGGACTTAGAGGATGGTTGTTCACAACTGGAGCAAATGCCTCAGCTTTTTTATTTTGTTATGGCTATATTTGATAGCATAATAACTGTCATAACTGCTATCAAAATAAGTTTGTAAAACAGTCTTTGTCTCCTGATGATACTAATGAAAAATTCCTTTTGTAAGGCTGATTTAAACTTTTATTTTTGTTCTGTTACTTATTTTTAAATGGTGTTCTCAAAGATTGTACCATATTGTATTCTACATGTTTGACAAGCCATAAATTTCATAGCTTTCTAGGGATCTGTTGCTTTTTAAAACACATTCAGTTAAATATTTTGCCTTTCTTTCCATCCACACATTTGAACTGTGGAATGCAATAAACTCCTACAGCTGCATAGATAGAAATATCAGTGAAGTATGGGTGTCAGGCTTGGAGGGAAGATGATGAAGATATGTTGTTCTATGCTGCAAAGTGACTATCCATAATTTTAGCTCTCTTAGTTTTATCTGGCACTTCTATGACAAAGGGCCATCTCCAAGTTGTTTTGAGACACTTCACAAAATGCACTGCAGCACCATATGTGGTGTCAGTACAAGATACCTATATGAATTTGTGGATGATAATGATAGTTCAGATTACTGGAGTCCTTTATGCTTTTGTTCCCTTTATCCCTTACTGCCACTGATATGCATGTTGGAGACATGACTAGTCCATTTGTCTCCATAACAAATTAAGGTTTCTGACCCATGCTAGTTAAAAAAAAAAAAAAAAAAAAAAAAATTACCTTGAATTTAAAATAACCCCCCTACTTTATTAGGCTTATTGGGTTTGTAGATTTAGGCTTTGACTCTGAAATAGTTAACAAGTGAAAAATTTTAAGCACATACTGTGTCCTCTGATGTCATCAAAGCCACAGATAAACCGAGTCCTGGCCTCAACATGAAAATGGGAAACATCATCAGTTCTGCTGTTTATTCTGGTAGGGATTTTCTCACAAGAGCAGTCATTAATTTCAGTGAAATAAAATGATAATTTTGTAAGTAAAGGGCTCACATTCTTGCCAGAATGGTTTAGAAATGCATGTCTACCAATCTTTATACTTCAGACTTCATGGGTTTGAAGTATGATATATAATTTCCTTGACTTCATAAATAATTTAGATCAACAAAATCCAGGTGGTTTAGAGCTCCCAGTAGCTACAAGTTCAAGAATTTTTTTATTTTTTGAAAGGAAAACTCCATACTTTTTCAGTCCTTGCATTTTATTCAGAGTTTAACAGTTCAGGATATTTATTTAATTCTTTTTAAAAAGACAGTTCTCTTTAAGGCATCAGTGAGAGGGCATACTTGGAAGTAATGAGAATGTGCTTAATGAACATCCGATGGAATGCACAATATGAAAATGCAATTTTCAGTTCTTCCAGGAAACTTGGTACAAGATTTCCTGGAGAAGCTTAATCTTCTGAACATCAATTTCAGTATTTAAAAGTTATTTAAAGTATAAGTGTTATACTGTGAACAAAAAAAAAAAAGGAGAATGAACAATAACTTGCCACTTTTATGTATCTATTTCTGTAAGGCACATAGCAAATATTCTAGTTTTGCCCCAAAATTCAGGCAGTTATCTTTCATACTTTTTGCTGAAAAATAATCTTCAGTAAGAAGCTCAACATTCTCATTGATTTCTGCAAGATTTTTTATATATATATATATATAAAGGTATCAGATTTTTTCTCTGTTCTGTTTAGTGGATGCTGCATAATAGTGAAGGAACCAGTAGATGATTCTTTATCAGAAGCTATGTGAAGAAGCCATCTTCTGTCTTCTCCATAAGCCATATTGTTATTCTCAATTTTCTTATTAAAAAAAAAAAAAAAAAAGTGTGACTTTGCCATGGATATATATTATGTTTTGCTTTTATTATTTATTTTTTAATATTACATTTGTTATAAGATTGCTTCAATGCTAATATTCTTACTATTTTGATTGGGAAAATAGCATCTGGTTAAAGCTCAAACACTTTGACATATCAGGTGTACTAAGTTCTCATAACTGTTCTGGAAGTGCCATGAAGCAGAATCAGAGTTTGGTGAGTGGAAGCTGACTGTAACATGCAGGTTTTAAATCAAAGCTGAAATATGGGGTTTTTTGTGTTGTTATTAATTAGTCAGAATTTTTTGCTAGTTCCTTCTAATGTGCTAACTGATTTTTTCTCTAGTAAAATCTCAAAATTTATATATGAAGGTATTAAAATATTCTTTCTATAAATAGCAAAAGTGTTTTGGTAGAAAGTCAGTCAGGAACACAGGTGTGGACATCTCTGGACTGCTGTGGTCTGTGTTTTCTCTCTGTGGCTTTATTTCTTAGGTCTTTAGGCAGCAGTCAGGATGGAACAACACTGCTTGCCATAGCGACTGATGAATGATTGCATAGCTCTAATGGGACAGATAGAAAGAAGAAATGAAAGGGTAGAAAGACATCCCATCATGCCTAGTTAGAACAGTACCCTGTACACTAATGTTATATTTTATGGTTATTTATCCCTTGGCACTATTTAACACCACCAATTTTGAAGATAAATGTAGTAAAAGCATTTTTATCCTGCTGCTATGAAAATGTGCTTTTAATAGATTTCAGTTTTCTCGGGTCATAAGAAAGAAATAGAAAGATTTTGTAGCTTTCTAAAGGACTATATTATATACAGAGTTTAAAATGTCATAAAGCAGCTTGAAACACTATAGGGAGTCTGTGCATTAAATGGAAAAATGTTTCATACTAATGTTTGGATTGCATTAGTGTGAGCCGTTGGCACACATTTCATGACAATAAACATGTCTTTGCTTAATTGTAATTATAGCTTACAAGAAGGCTTAAAGAAAGGAAGTGAGAAAGGTACTTTGATGAATATGGATAATGACATTTTAATGCACTTAAAGCACAAGACAGCACTCCTACAGACTAGCTCTAGCTTGCATGCACTGTTGATAGACCAACTTTACATTTTTATTTAATAATATAATAAGTGGGGAGTTTGTTAGGACTCCTCTGTCCCACCCTGTCTCCTTGCAGATTAACAACTGGCATGGTTGCCAGCCTGTGTCTCTTTTTCAGATTAAATTCCTGTTAACAACAGATGAGCAGATTCTAATCATTATTCAGCACTGAATTGTACCAGATTTTTACCAATGCTGTTTACCTCTCACCCTTCCTACAATTCTAGTCAGCCTAGCAAAAGATAGAAGAAGCAAAATCATCCACCTTTGAGATGTCACTTGAGAAAACACATGCAAGTTTAGAATTTGTAACAGAATCTCTTACCTCCATGGTGGCTCATTGTGAATGCAAAGTTGGGCTTTTGTGTGCAGATTTTGACCTTGTCTATTGGGTTTGCCTGGCAAGATTTTGGGGGACAAGATTTTGCCAGACAACTCCAAGATGGTCCTGCTGCTGGCCAAGGCTGAGCCCATCGGCGATGGTCACAGTGTTATCATCTCTGTGATGACATATTTAAGAAGGGGGAAAAAATCTGCACAACTGAAGCTGGAGAGAGGCGTGAGAATATGTGAGAGAAACAAATCTGCAGGCAGGTCAGTGAAGAAGGAGGAGGAGGAGGTAGTCTAGATGCTGAAGCAGAGATTCCTCCCACAGCCCATGGCAGTTAATGGTGGAGCAGCTATCCATCTGCAGTCTGTGGAGGAGCCCATGCTGGAGAAGATGAATGCCTGAAGGAGGCTGTTAGTCTGTGGAAAGACCATGCTGGAACAGGTTCCTGGCAGAACCTATGGATCTGTGGAAAGAGATGAGCCCACCCTGGAGCAAATTTTCTGTCAGGATGTGTGGCTCTGTTGGAGACCAATGCTGGTGCAGTTCATGAAGAGCTGTAGCTTGTGGGAAGGGCTCATGTTGGAGAAACTGATGGAGGACTGTCTCTTGTGGGAGGGACCTCACGCTGGACCAGGAGTAGAGTGGGAGGAGTCCTCCCTATGAGAAGGAAGGAACAATGGAGACCATGTGTGATGAACTGACCACAACTGCCATTCCCTGTCCCCCTGCACTGCTGGAGAGGAGGATGTAGAGAAAATTGGAAGTTAAGCCCATGGAGAAGGGAGAAGTGGGGAGAAGGTGTTTTAACACTAAATTTTTATTGCTCATTATCCCACTTTGATTTGACTAGTAATAAATTAAATTATTTTTTCCCCAAGTTGAGTCTGTTTTGGTAATTGGTGTGTGATCTCTTCCTATCTTTATCTTGACCTATGAGCCTTTCATTGTATTTTCTCTCCCCTGTCCATCTGTGGAGGGGAGTTGTAGAGCAGCTTTGGTGGGCATCTGATGTCCAGTCAGGGTCAATGCACCACACCCCAACATCTTCATATATTCAGAGTTTCAATTTCAGACAAACTTAAGTTCAGAATTGTAAGCAGTTAGAAAATCTAAAATTTTAGGCATTTTTTTTTCCTGTTGTCACTTGCTACCTGAAGGATTAAAACATAATTTTATGACTGGCATTGTTTCTTGCTTGGAGCTGAAGCTGATTATTATGCAATCAAATGTATATATAGTTAATTTTTTTCCCCAGAATTGAAGCCCTTTGAGATTTTAGGAGCTCTTTAATTAATATGGTAGTAAAATGACAAAATTGCTTTCAAGTCCTGTTGGTATAGTTTTGAAATGTAACTTAGGATCCTGAATATCCTTCTGTGCTGCTTTCAGTGCTACTGAATTCAAGCCTCACTCAAGTTCTTTGGATATTTTGCTGGAATCAAAATTTGTGAATAACCTGGTCATTTTGGAATGGTGTAGTAAACTGAATAATCCTTACATTCTGACAACTTGATGGGCGTGCTTATCAGTGCAATTAGATTTAAAAAAGTATTGGCAAGATCTGTTAGGACCTGCAGTATCCTTCAGATAACCAGAAACTGAAATAAGAAAAGTTATGGTAATAGTGAAGAAGGGAAAATGATTTATCGAAGCTCATGAACAGCAGGAGTCATACCAGCAGCAGTATTTTAACTTAGTAAATTAAATTGTCGTATTATAGCAGAATGCTGAGATAGAACCCTTAAATTTCTATTTTAGTATATTTGCAGAATTAACCTCTAAAAATTAAAGCAATCATAGTACTGTAATACTGGGTCAGAGTCAAGATCAATATTTAATAATCATCATCATGATAACAATAATGAGGCATTTTGCCCTGAACTTGATATTGATGGGAGGTATTGGCTGTTTAAATACATAAACCACACCATTTTTTAACAAATGCATTATTGTACTTCATGAAATAATTTGAATTCCTAATTTTAAATGAGGGAGAATTGTCATCTAGTTGTGGTTTGTGTCTAAGTCTTAACAGCAAGATAGTTCTGCATGACTGGGACAGAAAATGTAAAGAAAAAAATACCAGAAGTCCCATTTCTAAACAAGTAAAAAAGGTTTACTTGTAATATGAGGACTTCAAGCAGCATGCTTTTTTGCTTGGTTTAGCTTTTTAAAGAAATTTTAAATTGTAACTGCTGTTTTCACTGCTGTCTTTAAAGACCTTAAAAATAATATTGAGGAGTATAACTGCCATGTAGCCAAAGTACTTGTGATTATAGCATCTGTGCTATGTACTAGCTTCCATAGATAACACTGATCATGGCAGATACATGTGGTTAACTGGGCTTCAATGTGAGCTACTTACCCAGAGTCCTCAGGAGTTTATAGTCTCTAATGTGTATTACAGCCCATGCCTTCACAGGGACACTTCTGTTGTTAGCACGGTGAGCTAGATCAAGCTGGATAGATAAGACAGCAAATGCAGTACCCTATATTCTGACTGATGGATAGTTATATTTTAAATTTTGTGCTGGGTTTGCAGCTCCTCATGCTACCCCTGCCTTTTCCTTTTGCAGTTATAGATAAGATGATACACAAATACTGTGTTCAAAGTTTCTGCACAAATAGCAACCTGTCATTGTGTATGATCTGCTGATGAACACCTTCCATGTAGCAGAACCTACTGTATATGAAAGGTTATCAATGTGGAAACATTAGGAATTTTAAAAAATAATTTTAATGCTTTTTTTCTACATAATTTTATGTATATAATTTTTATATCTGTTGCTGTCATCTGAATGAAGTATCAATCCCTCAGCCCTATCAGCTTTCAGTAATTTTAATCATAACTGATATTCTTGATAATATAATAATATTTTCTAGATATCTAGAAATGTGGAAATATATTCTTAAACTGTGTTATACCACAAATGCCATAACACAAGTAATTGGAAGTGATTCAGTGGCCAACATTAAATGACTACCAAATAGGGTGATGTTGTAAACTGCATTATCAGTATGAGTAACAGGTAACTCAATCAAGCGCAAAGCACAGGCAGATTTGTCCAAGTATGATATGAAGGTATGGATCTCTATGTGAAGTATAGCACAGAGTTTCACAGATAAGCTGAATAAACTCTGTCAAGCAGCTTTAGAAGAGTGGATTTGGTTTGAAGCATTAAAATTATTAGAGTAAATAATTAAAATCTAGTGAAGATTTTTTTGCACTGTTTTCTCTTGAGCAATTCTGAGAAAATTGTTTTCATAAATTATTTATTTTCCAAAGCTAGTACTATAATTGTAGGAAATCTAACAAAGCACAGACTACGGCAGATGAGAAAATTGACCAAGCTCCACTAGGTGAAAAACTAAAAGCTTCTGCATTCCTGGTAACAATATATGGTAGTAATGTTAAGCTCTTTAAAATTATTCTGGGTTTAATTCATCTTTTGTGTACATGGCATAATATAGCTTTTTATAAAGATCTGGCCCTCAGTGAAATACCAGGCTGATGGAATGTTTATAGATACTTGGTTTACTTGTCCTCTGTAAAACCTCTGAAGGTGGTAATGGAGAAGCATATTTGCCAATGATTTAAATTATTTTCAGAGAAGAGCAGCAAAACTGGAGAAAGGAATTGTGTATCTCTCTGTGAACAGTCTTCCAGCTGTTTCTTTGGTGTTCATGACACTGCATTTTCTTTTACTATATTGTGTTAAGATTGTTGCTTAAAGAGGAACATTTTCATAATATGATATACTTCTAGTCACAGATTTCAGTGGTATAGTGCATACCATATGGAATTATTTTTGGAGTTATATTCTTTACTAGGATATGGGGCACTAGGGAGTTGCAGGGAGTGGTCGAATGCAACATAAATCCTCATCTGCATCAGGATGAGACTTGGAGAACAGATCAATAGAATTTATGGCCCTGGATGGGAAGTGTGTCAGACAGAGGGCAGATGGATGCCAGGAGTCAATCCACTATATTACAACAGACTAGGAGACAAGTATTCCAGTAAGAAGCTGAGAAACTGTGGCACAGCTCCTTCTTGTCCTGCTTGCTGCACCAGGAAGCTATTCAATCTAGCCCCGCGTTTGGTATTGATATTCCCACACTAGTGGCAAACTCCCATTGTCCTTCCAGCAGCTTTTCAACATCATGCTGTCTGACTTTATCTGAAAGATCCCCTGTTAAGAGGTGAGGGGCTGTGTTCTTGGCTTTGGTAACCAATGCTGTGTACCAAACGTGGAAATAAGATCCTACAGGTGTGGTGCTCCTATACATTCCTGAACCTCACTGTTAGTGACTCCACAGCGTTCAAGACACTAGAAAATAAAGGTGAGAGCGACAACAGTTAAGTGGTGTGCTGTAAAACACATCACAAATCATTACACTGTCTTGTACAAACTCCTGCATATATTTTATGCCTATGTCTTGAAGTAGATTTTGACCAAAAGAAATGTCAGAGACTAGATCTAACTTCAGAATAAGCATTTAACCCATCTGCATGGACCTTTACTCCATAGAAGGTGTCACCTTTGAATTAGCAATACCACCTTCAGAAGTCTTGTGCAAGATGTTTTTTATGGTTGGAGGGAATCATTTACTATCCAGTTAATGTTCATTTTTTCCTCATTGAACATGTTAGTACTGCTCAAAATGAGTATATTTTACTTTTTGTGTCTTTAGTAATATTATAGATTATATTAGTGGATAGAGATTTAAGCTTATGACAACTTTGTTCTTTCTCTAACTTCTTTCATGAACCTGCTGTCAGAAGAAGCAAAGCTGACCTGCATTTATTTATCCTCTGTATGTCAAAGCATGTGGGCTCTACAGCAAGTAATCACTGTCTGGCTAACTTTATTGCATGTCCACGTCAATTCATCCTGCAAAATATGCTTTTCATGTACTACAAAGTCTTTTTAAGGCATCTGGCACCTAAGTATGGGTGTACTAACACCGGTAATTGAGATAAACCATTAAGAGTTCATCCTCCTGATGTGAGAAGACAAACTGTTTGATACATTCTGTATAAAAGCCTATTGAATCACTGGCAAGTGAGTTCCCACAAGGGAGGAGAGAATGATGAAGTAAGATCCTACAGTGAAAACTAGAAAATACTGCCCCCTCCGCCCACCCCTTAAAATTCTTTGAAATATTCACATTTATTTGAAAATTAATCCTTTGCATTTACCAACATAATAAAGCCAATCCCTGTATTTAAAGTAAAGGGAAATGTTTTATGCCTTGCGTGTCCACTTTGATTATTTTTAGGAAGTTTCTCAGAAACATTACCTTGCTAAATTCATTACCTACAGGAGTCATATCTTGGATCTTTTTGCTAACATTAATTAGAATCAGACACCAGTTGAGTATATAGATAATGCCTGAATACAAAGAAAAGTTGCTATCCTTCCACACCCCGGGGTATCAGTTTGGTGTCATCTTTTCATATACCATGCTTTTGTTGCAGGGCAAAATGGTTAAATGTCTTTATTATCTGTATCTAAAGATGAATTTAAGTTTTCCACAGAAATATACAGTAAGAACTCTATGTACTGATATTTGCCATTGCCTCCTGAACATGATTTCTGTAGGTTTCAGTTACACATTCTTCTCCTTACTCTTGCTTATATGAAGCTGAGCAGACTGCACTTGAACATTTAGGCCTTGCCTTTCCTGAGAAGTTAATTCATAATGATTACATGTTCTGCTTGACTGACAGTTTATGGTACAGCAATTCATTATGGTAAATTGAATTCTGAAAGGAGGAAAAAATATATTTTTGGACATGAACATGAATTATTGAGAAATAGTGTAATGTACATGCTTAGAATTTTCAGAGTGTATAACAAAAGAACATACTATTTTTAAAAACAACAGAGGTAATTTTGTGCTTGAAATAAGAGAGTTCAAAATCAGTGTGGAATTAAACCCAGCTCCTTTTGCTTCCTCATTAGCAATCATGATTGTTCAGTCAATAACAGGCAGGAGAAGTGTCACAAAAACCTGCATTACTGCTGAAGCAGACAGGATATTGACATTTAAACAAATGCTTTAAACACACTGTGCTTACTCTTCTAGTTTTAATACTAAAAGCTGGTGGGGGAGCTTGTCTTATTTTATCATTAATATTAATCTTGCATGCACAGCAAACAGGGCGGTTCTTTTGTGTTATTTTCTACATGAAAGAGAATCACAAACCTACCAAATCCACCTTTTCTTTCAAGAGATTGATTGAAACCTCTGTAACATTTGGGATTTAGGAGAAATTTTCATTGATCTCAGTTGCTATGAGCACTGGTAATAGAATAACTCAAAACAAGCAATCTGCCAGGATTCCTTCATCCTAATGATTCACACCTGAAACTTTTCAGCAGCAAGTTGATAGAATTTGTGTCTGCGCTGATTTTTGGGAGTAGAAGGGAGTTACATTGTATGAAAGGATGAAAATGTAGCTAATTGAGATATGCCATCTAGCTTTCAGCTGCGTTGTTTGGACTCTGTTAATCTCTGCAGCTCTGTCAGCATGGAGGTCACCAAGGGCTAGCTATAAAACAGTGTACCTGGGCACCCTGGTGGATTTCTGCTGCAACTAGGAGCTTAGTCACAGCAATGGTCGTGGATGCTGCACTGTTTAGTTAAGGATGCTTCTGCAAATTACAAGAAGCAGCAGGCAGCTGAGTTCCTTTCTAGTGACTCTGGTAACAGGCAAGTGTGGGAAGAAGCCCTTATTTGTGGAGGTGTTTCACAGTCCTCTCTGTTCTAGAACCAGTGCCTGTACAGTGAGGTACTAGGGGTCTGTCCTATCTCTTCTTCCCTTTCTGCTTGCCTTCTGCTGCTCCTTTGGAAGTGTACACTGAACAATTTCAACTGATTAGATTGTGAGTGCCCTTATTGTCAGTGGTCCTGTTGCAAACCAGGCTCATGAAAGATGTGATAATTCCTTCAAAAAAAAAAAAAAAAAAAGGGAACTTTTGTCAAGGGTCTGATCTGTCCCCAAAGAGGAGCTATCATCTGTAAAAGCAGGAGCACCACTGCCCCCACATCTGCTAGAACCTCAGCAGTAGACAGTGGCAACTTTTATATGTGAAAACCTGATCTCTAAACTTGCTTTCAGGTTTGCTCCTTAGGCAACTTGTGTGCTGTAACAGGACTCACAGAGGAGATGAGTTACTGCAGGTGGGAAAGGTGGTAAGATGACAAGTTTTGGTGTTGCTAAGCATTCTCAAACACCAACATTTAGGTACCTCAAGGGTTTAAGTATCAAAAACTCAAGTGTCAATGGACAAGAGATGTCAAGAGATTTAGTTATGCTGGTGTTTCAGGAATTTTTTTTTTATGAAGTACCTATATTGCTTTCATGGACTAACCACACTCTTCCCCCCCCCACTGGTGTGATTTTTCATTTGGCTCTAATTTCCTATTTTTCCTTTTTGACCAAAGTTGTGCAAGACCCTGACTTGAAAACACAGGAGTTATCCTGTTGATCTCAGTAAGGCTCATGTGATCTGAAAATTATATCATGTGTATTTAAGAACATAAAATATTTGCAAGGTATTCAACTTTCAGTGAGATTTGGGAATCACCAGTGTTGTATTTTGTGATTCTCCATGACTTAATGAATTATTAAGGATGCATGTTAGGTGAGGTTAACATGTTCTTTGTCCTTATTTCATAAGAATTACAGTTATTTGACAAATTTTTATACTACATTGAGATCCTTAAAAGTTCAAATGGCCTTAGTGAAGGACATACTGACAAAAAAATTATGTTCTGGCTATATAATCTCTGCTAAAGGTATTTGAAGAGGTACATTTGAAGAGGTTCCATTACAGGGAACTTTTTGTGTTTGGTGCTTTAGAACTGTATGATTGATGGAAAATTGTATCTATTTTGTGAAGATGTTGGGTGAATTTGGTCTTTGCCTTTAACATCAATTGCACTAAATGTTGCCTTAAGCAACTTGATAGGGCCACCTAGAACTGGAAAAGCTTGTTAATTTATATGAGTAAACAGAATGGAAATACTTTTGAATTCCTACTTGCAAAATTTCTGTGTTTAACAGAACCCAGATTTTAGTTGAGCACTAGAAAAAATAATTAAACAGAAAGAAAACAAAACAAAGGACTTCTAGAATCAGTTTTGTCTTTTTCTTTTAGCTATTTGTCTTTTAAAATTTTTCTGTTAGCACTTTCATTACTTTTAATTCTTCAGCTCCTGTGAGGGCAAATTCCATACTGCATTCCTGATGAGATGAGCTGAGGGAGAAGGTCTGACTGGTATGTTTGGTGTGAATGGGTACAGTTATTCTTTTTTCTTTTTGTATGTTTTTGTTGTAAGATTTGCAAAAAGTCATCAATCCTCAGGTTATAATTCATTCATCTTTTTAGGTTATTTGGTCTGACCAGGGCCAACAATAACAAGCTGAAGCTTAGAAAGGAGCAGTCTTTCGTGACATGGTTCACTCCTTCAGTGCTTAATTCCAAATTAGCTATAAAAGTATCTACTTAACATACTGGTGAGGGCAAACCGGCCTTAGCCCTGGGATATTTTACTTGATTTGTTGCCAATTAAGACAAACTTCTAATCTAGGTATTGAGGAGGAAAAAAAAAAAAAGCGAGTGTAAGCAATTAAGCACTCCAGCAAAGGTCTAATCCAGACGCAACTGAAGCCAGACCCACTCTATCCACCCTTCATCCTGTCCGGCTCGGCTTGGCCCGGCTCGGCCCCTCCCGCCGCGGCCGAGGGTCACGCCCGTTCTCCCTCTCTGACGGGGCAGTGACTGCCCATGCGCGGCGACCGGAGCAGGCCAGGCCGGCCCGGCCACGGGAGCCCGCAGGGACCCAGGGCCAAGCGGACAGCATCCGTGTGAGAGCGGAGCGCGGAGACTTCTTTCCAACTCCTGCTTTGATGGCTGGTGAGTGTGAGCAGCTTTCCTTTCTCTCCTTTGCAATTGCGAGTTAAGATGAGCGTGATCGAGCCTTTACAAAATAGTTTTGCTAGGGAGAATCATTCCTCACAGGTGTGATTTATGTGGTGAACAGGGTACAATCCCACGACGCCTCACCCGAGCAAGCAAGGGGAAAAAAAAAAAAAAAAGGAAGTCACCCAAGTCACCCAACCTGCTAAGTCCATGAGGTTTTCAAGCCTACCAAGGCATACAGGGCAAAGTAATTACGGTGTGCAAGTTAAGTCACAGAAATCTCTGTGGTTGCCAGCTAATAAATATTTATAGGCAAGTGCTATTCTTATATTTATTTTAAAACAAAGATCTCTGTGTGAAATTGAAATTTAATGTTTTATCCAACTTGTTTGCTGTGCAGGAAAAAAAATGAGGTTTTGACCTATTAAAGTGATGAATTGCATCTACTTAAAGGATGATTATAATTACTTGAATAAACATCTAGAAAGTAATGAGCTGTAAAGTTCCTACTATCCAGCTTACAGTAATAGAGTAATGAAGGTGATGGAAATTACCGGTGTGCTGACTCGCCAACCAAAATGATGGCTGTAAAGGATATCCTTAGTGACATAATATGTGATAAAACACTTGTGGTTTGAAGATGCTTCTTTGTAAGCTTGTGATGTTAGTCCAACCAATTATGAATTAAAAATCAGTTATTTTTAAGTTCTTTGTAAGTATCATCTATCTTTTGCTATGTGTAGTTCGAGTACATGTTTCTGATTGTATCAAAGTGATCAAATTGAAATTTTTACATCCCAGTATAATTGAGAAGCTTATCTTCAGGAGAAAGAAAAATAGTTTCCCTCTGAGTGCTGTCCTTGGCTTTAAGAATAACACTGAGACATAAATATTTAGACTTGTTTTCTGTAAGCCGGTGGGGTTTGGTTTGGTTTTTGTGGTGTAGCTGTTGGTGTAGTAATGAGTATTGCATCCCTCCACAAATGTGGCCCTGTGGATTATCTGTATACCATGATGAATATGACACTATATTAAATATAAATGTTAAAACTATTTACACATTACTATGAGTGAATAGGTGTATTTGTTGTAAGATCTGCTTGTTAGGTAAATAAGGCAAGTTTTATACAGTTATTTCTTCTAATTCTTAACTTGTGGAGGACTTCTTGTGTGTTTGATAGATGGTTTGTTCGGTAGAGTTATTTGGACATTATAAATTATACTGTTCAGAATTTAATATCTATGTATCTCAAAATAGTTCACAATATCACATATGGCATATGATACGTTTATATTCCTTAGGGAGGAATACATAAGCCAGTATTGTGTCAGGAATGAGAAGATAGAAAGGGAATCAAGGGCAGACAAATGGGTTTCAAGAAAAGATCTGATTCTGGCAATATAGCAATTTCTTTTGTTTCAAATCAAGAATTTGCTTTATCTAAAAAGGCAGTTTTTGCCAATTGACCTAAAATGGATTTAAATACCAGTTTAGCTGAATTACTAAAGCATCAGGTTTTGAACAGTTACTGCTTGTGGCTGTCACTTTATCAATACAAAGCAAATCAATATGACCTTCATCTGAATTAAATGAAGGGTAATCAACTAGAGGCTTGTGTTGATTTAGCTACGTGATTGTAGATAAGATGATGAAATTTTCAGAAAGACTAGACCCTTTCTGGTTTGGATCTATGCAGGAATAGCAACAGGTGGTAAGGAAAATAGTATAGTTGTCGGTTTGGAGTTTACTTCTAAGCTGTTCAAAAGGCAGTGATTGTACTTGGTTGTGTTAGTGTTTGTGTGGTATCAGGAGTGGCTCCTCAAGCTGTGGCTGGAGGAGAGACAAATATCAGTGACAATACAAACTAGGGAGTTCCCACCTACTTGCCCATGTGTGTACTTCCAACATAAACATTTCTCAGGTTGCTGTGTTCCAGGCTATGAAGATAACGAAAACTTCTTTTAAAAGAAGTGTCTTTCTAAAGTAGTTTTGAAAAATAGGAAATTCTTCATTTTCATAACTGTCTCTAGCTTTAAGGGTAATCATAAGTAAGAAATCTCAACTTTGGTTGTTCTTAAGACCTAATTTTTTTTTTTTAATACTTTGCATATTTATGCCTCTCTCCAATAGTCTAGTTCTTATTTCCTCTGGGCCAAGAGGCCATCCAGCTCTGGGATCAATTAGGGTCTTCACTGAATCAGATCCATGTATCTCCAGAATAGCATAGGAGAGTCCATGGGCTGTACTCCAAAGGAGGAGTTTTTTAGCCCCTGGTTAACCCACTTCCCCTTCAGCATATGAGTGGACCCTGCAATTGCAGTATGGCTTCCTTTTGAACTATCTGTTTAAAATTTAAACTGCTTTCTGGAGTGTTCCCCTGGGTGTTGTAGAGATAACTTTAATCTCCTGGCTGTGCTGAGAGGCATGAAGGAGGTCCCATGGTGCTTCCTTCTGACAGGAAAATAGATGCTGCCTCACAAAACAAGTTTGAATTTTACTTCCAAAGTCTCCAGGCAGTTCTTCCGTAGTTTAGCTAACAGGCACAGACAACAAACACGTTAAAAAACAACTTAAACCAAGCATATAAAAATAACTTAGTAGGAACTGGGTTTCTGTTGCTGACAACAAACTTTTCGGAATCCTAAATTTACCTCTGCCTAACAATTTCAGATGCTTATTTTTGATTTCCAGCTTGAAATACATTCCCAAAGTGATTTAAAGACTACTTAATGAAAAAATTACAGGGATGCCCAGGTTGTTGTTTTCAATCAGTAACCACTCCTTTAATAACACAGTAACCTGTTGACAAGAAGCATAGTGCAAATGTCTTTCTCTAAATCAGTTAGGGAGGATAAGCCCAGAGAAGGAATGGAAGCTAAAGTTCCCAGATCAATAGCTAGTGTAGTCTATCTGTCATCCCCTCTGTGTGTCAGGAAGTGTAGTTGAAACAGAAATAGTTATTGATGCATTTTCAGATTGCAAATGTTCATTTACTTGAAAATACTTTATGAGAGTTTATAGAGGCACCTAATTAGTGTCCCTAGCTTTAATGATACACTTTGAAAGCCACAATAGATCTTGGGCTCTTTCCCCCCTCCCCGTGCATATCCATGGACTGATTTCTCCAAAGGAGCTGAATAGACTTGTGTAAGACAGAACAGGAAAGTCACATGTGCAGTAATTTCTAGAGCTGCAAAGAAGTGCCTGGAGCACCAGTTTACTCTCCTTCTCTTCTGAGGGAAGGACCCATCTGTATGAAGCAGCTGAGCACAGGCAGTGTTGTGCTAATCCTGAAATATGGCAGGGCAGAGACCAGGGGAGAGAACAAAAGAATCTTTTATTGTTGAAGATACTGTTGTTTACCTAACTGGTCTGGATTCTTTTTTAACTGTATCTGTGATTTGTACTGCTCTTGCATGTCCCTGTACACCCATCTAACAGCTTTTGAGTGGTAGAATACTTAAACCAGCTAAAAGCCATTGGGGGGAAAAAAGATAATAAGCAGTAAAATTGGAAGGTCTGGTAAACTATAGGAATTTTCCATAAAACACTTCTCATCAAAAGTAAACAGGTACCATTCACTGTCTTTCATGGAGCTACATAATTAACATGAACTGAGGATGTCTCTCTGATACTTGCTGCCTCTCTCCAGTTAATGGGAGTGTTTGGAAGTGGAAGTTCACTAGGAAAGGTAGGAGGACAGCAATAGAGTATATTGGTTACTTAAAGGTGACTTGCAAATCAATTTGATGTTATTTGATGATGCACACTTAGTGCCCCAAGTAATAACCATGCTTTCAGCATGTTATTATCCATCCTTGCCTAGATCACTGCGCTTGATTCATACTGATATCACATCAAATCTGCCAGATCATGAGGCAAAGTATTCACTTTTAACTGTGTTAAATATTTCTATTTTTTTTTCCTTGTTCTTCTTGAAGAAGCTAAATAGGTGCCCTCTTGTCTTTTTTGGCATGCTTGACAAGGAGAATATTAGTAGCAACCTTGCTATAGTTGTGTGACAGCCAGAAAGTTGTTACCTTTGGATTTGCCTGGTTGCCTTAGAAAGAAAAGGGGATTGAGCTTTGTGGAAGGAGGGTAAGGCTTTTCAGCACATTATGATCAAATGAAACTATTCAGAATGTGTCTGAGAATCTGCTGGGCCAGATAACATAGGAAAATACATTTCTAAGGAAGAGGAGTTACGCTGAGGAAAGCAGTAAGATGATCTCAGAAAGAGGATTTTGAAGTAAAGAGGGAGGTGATGAGGCTGTTGACTCCTGAGGTGAGAAAAATTCAGTCATGCCATCAGTCTTTGCGTATGCGGACAGATAAAAATAAAATCCATGACAATGGAAGACTTCTCTGTATGTTTGTCAGGTCTTTCCAATGATAGAGATGGCAAAGCAGTGAAATAGATTAGTTGGGGAAAGTGTGGGACACTATAGAATTGTTTTGGTTCAAAAAGACCTAATCATCAAGCCCAACTGCTAACCCAGCATTGCCAGTTCACCACTGAACCATATCCCTAAGTGCCACATCTGCACATCTTTTGAATGCCTTCAGGGATTGTGACTTCACCACTTCGCTGGGCAGCCTGTTCCAATGCTTTACAACCCTTGCTGTGAAGAAGTTTTTCCTAATGTCCAATCTAAACCTCATCTGGCACAACTAAGGCCATGTCTTCTTGTCCTATTGCTTGTAAGCACAGGAGCAGAAACAGGCCCCCACCTCACTACAGCCTCCTTTCAGGTCATTGTAGAGAGGGATAAGGTTTCCCATGAGCCTCCTTTTTTTCCAGGCGAAACAACCCCAGTTCCCTCAGCTGCTCCTCGTAAGACTTGTTCTGTAGATCCCTCACCAGCTTCATTGTCCTTCTCTGGACACTATCCAGCACCTCAATGTCCTGCTTGTAGTGAGGGGCCCAAAACTGAACACAATGTTTAAGATGTGGCCTCACCAGGGCTGAGTACAGGGGAGCGGTCACTTCCCTAGTCCTGCTGGCCACAATAGTATGATAATCTCAATAATAGCTTGGGAACACATCTATCACAAATACCATGAGGTATATTTGATGCAGCCTTTGATCAGAGGGCTATACTGGATCCTTTCTCAGTGTTTTATACACTTTTTTTTTTTTTTTTTTGGTGACTGTGAAGGCTAAAGGAAGGCCAGAGTGGAGGGAGTGAGAAAAGATTTGTGAAGAAGTGCATCAGAGACAAAAGATAGCATTTTAACTGAAAATCCTAATTTAGATAAATGTTCCATGCAGAACAGAGAAAAGATAAGTTAACAAATGTATCTGCAATGACTGTAAAAACAGGTAATTCAAAGTGTAGATAAATCTATTTGCATGCAAGCATAGTTGACTAATGATAATGTAATATGTTAAATCATAGTAGAATATACAGATTTAACTTCAAGTGAAACAAGAATTCTGACATATGACTCAAATGATATTTTCTTAAATACGTATTGTCTTCTTGTTTGTTTTTGCTATTGTAAGATGGAAGTGGTGTATTGTTCTAGAAAACTGAACAGTATATCTAGCAAGCATAAATTTTTAAAGACAGAGTTCAAAAACTTCAATTTTACTAAAATATTTTCACAAGGAAAATAGTGGTCTGGTTACATCATACAGCGGTCACAGAAATGAAATTCACCATTGATGTGGGACTGAATGTGAGGCTGAACCTGCTCCTCTTTCTCTATTTCAGTATCAAATTCACACTGCATAACCTGCAATCAGGTGCAATACAGAATCCTTTTGATTATAAAATAGCATATTTGGAAGTCTAAAACAAATGATTACTTAAATTTCCTATGTCATGGATAGGTCCATTAAATTATTACAACTGAAAATATTTAACGTACCAAAATACTAAATTTGGATAATTCTTGAGCTGCTTATGTATAGACCTGTTTAAACAAGCAAATGGAGGAATTCTGTTTAAGATTTCAGAGACAACCTAGTACAGGAATCCGTATGGCCTTATTATTAATCCTTATCATATATCTGCTTAGGTATTAATAGAGAAAGTGAACTATATTAGAATTTGCTGTGCCTCAAGCAAAGCTTACTTCCACCTTCTTTGAAGGAGAATTTTCCATTTCTGTAATCCAACAGAATAAGATGCTCTGTGAATTTGAATTATTAGCAAATGCGCTGTCAAAATTGAAGCCTTCATTTGCAAAAGTTAATATTTTAAATACTAATGCTGATGAGAACTATAATGTCATATTGTACTGAGGTTTTATATCTACAGACACTCCCAGAAGAAACAGTAGTCACACTTTTGAAAAATATAAATATGAGGTGGGCATAAGCAATAGGATCAGCCCATTATGGAGAAGCAATACATTATTCAATATAGAAAAATGTTAATATTCATTTGGGTTTTTCAATTTGGTTGTGAAGTTATATCCAAACCCTTGAGGTTGAGAAATACCCATTATGTGTCCTTAAATAGCAATTTGTTACATTTACATGTGCAGGGAATTATGCTTTTGTACAAATTCTGAGTTCAATACATAAAATATGAAACTATTATGAAGATATAGTGGCCAGCTTTACAGAGTTGAATTGCCTTACAATTTTGAAATACAACAAAATGACCCAGGGCATGCTATAAAAAAATCTTAATTTAGGAAAATGTGTATGTGAAAGTGATTTGATAGCAAATGGTAATTATTTTCTTCCATATTGCTATAGCCAAATTGTTAAGAGATGGACTTTGGTTTTATTCTGTGTACAAAGTGTTGTGTGGTTTTTTTTGTTTGTGGGGTTTGTGTGTGTTGTGTGGTGTGTTAGGTTTTTTTGGGGGGTCTGTGTTTTGGGGTGTGTGGCTTTTTTTTTTTTTTTTTTTTTTTTTTTTTTTTTAATTTGTTGTTAGCTTAAACCTTTTCTGTAGAGGACCCCCCAAACTCTCTCCTTTTTTTCCTTTTGGGGAAAAGTTGGTACCTGGTTCCT